>JAZHYW010042712.1:0-38860 GCA_037355805.1 Ixodes ricinus | reverse complement strand
CCAACCGTCAGGGTGGTCAACTTGGTTAAGCAGAGACGTGGTGAGCAATTCAGGACATCGACCACGTCAACGAAAACGCGGCGTGAGACGCGGAGTACCGGTGAAGTCCCATCCCACACAAAATGGCTCATGGTCGGGTTATGGGCGTCTTTGCGCGGCCGGGTTATAGCAATTGGGCTCAATTAGCCGTCGTTTTGTTGTCGTTCATAGCTTTTCCTGCGCAGTATCCCCTTGCGGTTGTCCAGCTTTTTCCACGAAATTTTCTGCCATCACATTTTGCAGGCGGTTTATTTCATGGGTCGCTTGCAGGCGACGCGCAGCTCCTCATAACTTTCCTTGTTCCTTTGGTCGTTCAGGCAGCTTTTTCTGCTGGTCTGCCATAGACTTTGCTGTTGCTTGCGGGTTTTTTTAGACACCGTGTTATAGCTGCTCATGGCTTAGTGTTTCTTTAGCCGCCTGCTGCCTTTGTGTTGTCCGCCATAGCTCATTCATAACGTCTTGCGGTTTCTATAAGCACATCAAAGTGCAGCCGCTTCGCGTCATTTTGCGGTTCCTTCAGCCGCCTATAGCTTGTGGCGTCTGGTTATAGAGATCTTTGCATACTTGTGGATCTTTTAGACCGTGCTATAGCTGCCTGCGGCTTTTTCCTATGGCTTTTTTAGCGCTATTTCTCTTTGTATGGTTCAGCCATTCATAGTTCGTCCTATGGTTCTTTATACCTTCGTGCTACAGCTGCCTATAGTATTTCCTATGGTTCCTTTAGCCGCCTATAGCTTATTGTATGGTCTGGTTGCAGAGACCAAGTTTGCTTACCTTGCGGGATTCTTTTTTAGACACTGTGCTTATAGCTGCCTGCTGTTTTTTCCATGCTCTTTAGCTTGCTGTTTCTTTGTATGGTCCGCTATAGCTCATTTTATGTCTATTTTATGGTTCACTATAATATCAAAGTTAAGCAGCTGCTTGCAGCATTTCCTTTATGTCTTTAGCCCAGTGCTTCGAATAGTATGCTAGAGACCAGCTGTCTACCTTGCGGATCTTTAATACTGTGCTATAGCATTTCCCATATATCCTTTGTAGCCGCCTATAGCTTTATGGTCTACAGTAGAGATCTGGTGTCGGGCTCAACGGATCTTTTTAAGAGACCAGCAGCAGCAGCCTATGGTTTTTTCTGGTGTTTTCAGTCGCCTACCGTTCTCTGTACATCACAGGCTTCTTCTTTCTTGTGCCTCTTATGGGCCTCTACCGTCGTGCTGGGTTTTTCTGTCGTTTTCTCTACCGCGCAATCGTACAGTTTTCTTTTCCGGGGAATAAATTATTTGTTGTCACAAAAGATTTAAAAAAACTTGTAAGACGTGTCGAACTTTCATATATTCCCATTTAAAACATAGAGCTAACATATCAACAAAAACAAAATGCATCACAGGTGTTTGCAAAAGCACAGGTAAACAGATGCGCGAATTGCTTAAATTTAGAAGTTTATTACACATCATTCTGTAGACAATCACAAACTAAAATAATCTGTAATATGAAGAGGTACTACTGAGCTGTTATGTATCCGGTGCTGATAAAGCAAACAAGAACCAAGGGCAATTCCTGTAGTAACGAAGACTTCGGCAGCTGCCGCATTTCCCCGAAATTTAATGCCAGTCGGAACTCATTAAGTCTGTAATCAGTTCATCGAACGACGTTTCATCAACAGAGCCCATCAACACGTGATGTTGATAAACAACCCAAAATATGTTCTTTGCAATGAGTTGTTTAAGACTCGCCAAGAAGTGGCGTGAACGGTACGCGGGTCAGTGAGCCTGTATTTCAGGAATACAGGCCTGACGAAATGTCCCTGCAGCGTGCAATTCGCGCGTAACGGTTTGCCGACGAAACGTTAGTAAATGACTCAACGTGTGTCCAGTGAAACGTGCTCCACGAAAGGTGTCCATGAAGCGTGTTTTCGCCAAAACGCAGGGGAGAATAAAATGTTAGTATTCTAACCGTACTTTCTGCGATTTCCAGGATACACGGCGACTACGGTCGAGTTTCGGGAAAGTATACTCCCAGATGTCAGGAAGATAGGCACTGCCAGGAGATAGACACCACAGAATCTGGTCAATTGTCGCCGAGTAGGTTGCAGCGCACTTACGTTGTAAATTACCGGACTTGAAAGACAATCCGGGAAATATGTCGACACGTACCGTGACCACCACTCAAACACAAACCGTGAAGGAAGGGATCCGTGAAGATTCACCGCGATGCAGTTAAGCTGTCATTTACAAAACTGAGTACCGAACGGATAATAAGAATGTCTTGAGCTTTGAAGAAATCGCTTGTTGCCGACACACGGGTAGAACTTTTTCGATCGAGATACCATTTATCATAGAAGCAAATCACAGCAGCTCGCGGCCGCACGATTACGCGAAAGTTCAGTGCCGCAAGCAGCATTCCGGGCAGCAAAGGCTGTGCGTCATCCGTCAAACCACGTGATCACACCTTCCGTTTCGCATAGAGAGCGGAGTCATGATGAGTAAGTCTACGCTTATTGGTCCGCTGGTGCGCGCACCTTCCACAATGCTTTCAGTCAGGGAGAGAGAGAAAATGCAGGGGTGGAGTTGGAAAAGCAGAGTTCTCTGGCGCCAGGAACGGGGGTAATCACAAAGACTAATCTTTAGGGGCGTACTCAACAATGAACACAACGAGATAATGTGTCACCATCCTGTTGACAGTTAAATCCAATGTTGATAGTGCAGGGATGTTATGTGCCCTGGGCTTGCTGGTGGTGCCGTGTTCAGCGTTATCACCAGCTTCGAGACTGTTGGCACGTGACCTCAATCCGGAGACACGATTGCTCCTTAAACACGCGCGCGGCGTCTACTCTGCTGTCACTACCGAGGCGAAAAGCGACAGCGCCCAGAAGGCCATACCGTTTCACCTTCGTCCAGACGCAGCGGATGCCACGGGAGTAAACGAATCAACTGCCAGCGTCAAAAGTGCAAATCACCAGGGCTTGTTCTGCTTTGCGATTGGTTCAGCGATGAAAACACAGACAGAACCATTACGAATACCATGATGGCACCCTTGACGCTATGTGATTCGTCATATAATCTCGTAGCATCGGCTGCGTTCTGACCAAGGTGAAACGAAGAGTAGTTTGACTTCCAAAGCTGCCTTCCAGAAGTGACCCAAAACGGGGCATTTGAAGATCTCATATTTTACGCTGTGTAAATCACATAGTGAATTTAAAATTAAGAATACGGCGAATACATTTTGCTATGCAGGATGCTCATAAATATATATATCTTCTTTTTTTTTTTTACTAGGCAATTTTGAATTATTTGCACACTGTTAGGTTTGCATATTTGAACTTCACTTGGGAATTTATCATTGAGGCATTTGATTGTATGGTTTAAGAAATTTTTGCGTAATATTGTTTTTTACCTTGTTCAGTTTATATGCACTGTCATCAATTACAATTCTGCGCACCACGATGACATGGGGTTGTGTGGCCTAAGAAGCTTCAAAGACTTTAATGTCTCATAATTTCTAAAGAAAGAAAAAAATTACCTACAGCGCTTGCGATTTGTGGAATTCACAGTCATAGAGATAAGAGGGACGCACCTAGGGAAAGTGTGCCTAGCGATATTAATTTTTTTTCGGCTACAATCGGTGTGTCTGTGTATATTTCGCTGCCCTCACACACGTAAGGCCGACGGATAACCGCCAGCTTACGCCCCCGCCGCGGTAAGCTTTTTGTTGTCAGGACACCCTACTGCGCTTAGAGCGTCTATTTAACGCTCATAAAGGCCCCGAGAGAACTGTGTCAATTGTTTAGTCATAACGACGCAGCACCACGAAGTCAGAGACGACTGCGCCTCGATCTGCCTGTCCACGTTCCCTCTGATAAAATGTGAGTGACTTCAAGCAGCATTAGCTTTACTTATGGTCGCCGTTTTGTCGTTGAGAATTCGTCTATGAACGCCGGCGAAAACGTTCCAGTGCTCTGTACTTAGTAGCAGCGCCTGTCAGCTATCGCCCGCAGCATCGCAAATTTTCTGGAGTCTATTAAGGTTCCAGTGAGCGATGATTTATCGTCGACGAACAGCCGGAGTTTGACCCCGCGAACATGAAACACCGCGAACATGAACCTCAATGAACATGATTCCCGGGGCGACGATGACGAACGTAACCGCCGGCGTCGCAGACGGAAGGTCTGATGCTGTGCGAACGGTTGTTGATGACGCTGGCGTGGCACGCCGGGCGCTGGAACGGCTTTGCAGCCTATTTGAAGGCAAAGGATTCGCGACGACAAAGTAGCGCGTGTTACATCTTCTTAGTGTGAACGTAACGCCGAGATTCCCAAGTTTATCGCCGTGCGAGTGCGCATGCATTGGGATCGAGCAAGCGCAGCAGGCCTTCGCGTCGCGATTGCTACATCGTTGCTCTACCACACTGATGACATGTGCACCGGCATTCGCGCATCTCTGGAGACTTTATTCGGAGTTCAATCAACGACTTTACAGCGCGATAGACCGTCGACAAAAATAGAGCTACCTCAGTAGTGGCGCAAGCAGCGGCTTGAGCAGTCTTTGACGTCGCGTCGAGAAATAACGAAATATACCCAAAAAACATTAAATATATACTTAATACAGCTGGCAGAAATACAATAATGGCAGGGACAATAGACAAAGCGAATGCGCTACGAAATACATACTTACAAAATACACTGGAAAAGACAAATAATTAGAGCTAAAAAACGAAGATTGAGAGTGACGTCAACGTCGAACTGCGGCAATGCGCAGGAAAGCAGCCGGCAACCGTAATAGTCCTATAGGCAGCTAAGGACGCTTTTGTGGTCGCGGGCGTATAGCTGCGGCGATGTACGCCCCGTTAACCTGCTTTTCAAAGAAAATTTCGCCCTGATCGAGCGTATGAATGACTCTTCAACTTTCCCACATCTGCAGTAAAAAAAGAAAGAAAGGTCGCGGCCTATAGTTTAAGCAATATAAAACACCATTAAGCCGGCTAAAAAATTGATGGTTGGAGAGTCTATAGCTCGAGAGACTTACATCCCTCTATAGCCGCCAGAAGCACATTGAAAGGTCGAGTGTTATAGCTTTGGTGAGATAAAAACATCATAGAGTTTGCTAAAGAAAATTCAACAATGCGAGTCTATAAAATTAGGAACAAACATCACTTAGTCGTATTAAAGCTAATATTGAAAGGTCGTGAGTCGAGAAGCTTTTGCATATAAAACGCAGTAGTTGCTAAAGAAAATTAATGGTAGCGTCTATAGGTTTGTATGTCAATTCACTTAGCAGCCGGCTAAAGCACATTGAAAGCGTCGTAGCCTATAGCTATGACAAAACGTACATAGTGTAGGCTAAAGAAAAAATTCAATGGTCGCGAGTCTATAGATTTAGGACATACACCACTTATAGTTTGCCAGCAATATTGAAGGTTTGGAGGCCTATAGCTGGTGACATAAAACGCTATAGTGTCGCATAAAGAAAATTCAATGGTAGCGAGTCTATAGATTTAGGGACATACACCACTTATAGCTAAAGCACATTAGCGCGTCGAGGTCATAGCTGGTGACATAAAACGTTATAGGTAGGTTGAAGAAAATTCAATGGTCGCGAGTCTATAGATTTAGGACATACACCACTTATACGTAATAAAGCAATATTGAAAGGTCGGAGGCCTATAGCTTTGGTATTACAAAACACTATAGAGTCGGCTAAGAAAATTCAATGGTCGCAAGTCTATAGATTTAGGACATACGTACTTAAAGTTTTGTTGCTAAAGTTAATATTCAATAGTCGCGAGTTTATAGTATTACGGACATACATATTTCTATAGCTTCAAGCAAGAATATTGAATAGTCGCGAGTTTATAGCTGTTGAGCCGGCAATTATTTCATAGCCAGCTATAGAAATCGGGAATGGTCGAGATCGCATAGCTTTTGAAGACATAAGCCGCTTATAGATGGCTAGCGTGTTTATGGTTTCTGCGGCTGACCATAGAGGTGTCGGTGATAGCTCACCATAGGATTTTCCATAGATGTCCATAGACCATTTTCGTATGGATAATAATCGGGATGACGATGAACAAGAACAAAGCGAGCAATCCTCCGTTCCGCGTGACTCTCGCGCGCGACCGGCAACGCGGCCTAAGCGCGGTAGCCGAACTGTGTGCGAACCCGTCGGTGAGAGATCTGATAGGGGCTCTGCGCGGGGTTATAATCTGCGGCCTAGAACTTAATCTAATCTTTGCAAGATGTTAATAGAGCTTGTTCTGTCCAGGAATGTCCTCCCGGAGGAACCAGAATGGGCGGCGCCATCCAGAAGGGCGACCTTCCACCTCCCGGGATACCGGCGGAGCCAGCCGGACCAACTCCCAGGGTGGTCAACCATTTCCGCAGAGGACCAGTCAGCCGAACGCACCGGGTGGCCAACCCGTTTGGCAGGAGACCGGCCGGACCAGCCGTTAGGATGGACAACCCGTTCGGCACGAGACCAGCCACACCAGCCGGCAGGGTGGCCAGCCCCTTCGACAGGAGACCGGCCACGCCAGCCGACAGGGTGATCAACCCCGTTGGCGGGGGAACGGCCAGACCAACCGACAGTGTGGTCAACCCGGTTGGCAAGGAGCAAGGCGGACCAACCGTCAGGGTGGTCAACCTGGTTCGCAGAGGCGGGGTGAGCTATCCCGACGTCCATCACGTCAACGAAGGCAGGGCGGCGGGGACGCGAGTACCGGGGAAGTCCCACGGACCAGGCGGCCACACGAGACTCCACCCCACGGATCGGAGGGGCCTGCCTGCTACCTGGAGACCCTATTCCGCGGAAACCCCCACGACACATGGTAGCCACCTGGACGGCCCAAGAGGGCCAAGAAGCCGTCCCCTTTGTGTCTAGGGTGCGCTGGTCAAACCAGTCAAGACCGAACCTGACTCAACCGGACAGCCAAGTCCCACAGCCCTTCCGTGTGCATACGCTGCCCCGTTTTTCGCTGCCCGACGACCACCTAGACGCCTTCTGGCTGTGCCAGGTCCCGGTGGTCCACCAGGACACGCACGAGGCCAGCCGCCGACACACTAACCTCCTGAAAACATTGGCCGCCCCACCGGCGTCGCTTCGGCAGTACAACTGCTTTGCCGGGATCGGCCAGACCTCCTAGCTCCGGCGGTTCTCGGCTTCAGCCAAGCTACGGGAAGCCGGAGTCCTGCCCCCGACCAACTGCTTGTCGACGGAGCCGTCGCCAAAGACCCGGCGCTCGGCCTCTTCTCCGAACACGCACCGGTCCCACCGGTGCCGGCCCCCGTTCGACAACTGCGGCCCCATCCGCGTCCACCACCACCAGCGACGCGGAGATGAATGAGCTGGAGGAGTACTTGGCCAACAATCCAGCGACTCCGGATGCTACCGACGGGCCAGATTCTTCCGTCGACGGAGCCGCCGCCGAAGACCCGGCGCTCGGCCTCTTCTCCGAACACGCACCGGTCCCACCGGTGCCGGCCCCCGTTCGACGGCTGCGGCACCATCCGCTTCCACCACCACCAGCGACGCGGAGATGGGCGAGCTGGAAGAGTGCTTGGCGGACGGTCCAGTGACTCGGATGCTTCGGACCCTCCGGAGTTGGAGGCTTGAGGAGAGGGAGTGTGGGGGACAATGAGGCGCGATGGCTCGTGGAGGGACGGCGCCGTGAGCGAAGAAGAAGAAAGGAGGCTCGTGGAAGGGCGAGCACAGGGACAGAGTTTCGGGGCAGAGACAGACGAAAGAGCGGTGCCGAGCAAGGCCTCCAACGAAAGACCCGGACGTCAGGAGCCCAGGAAGGACCCGGAACACAGCGAGCACGTAATTAGGCATTAAACGTTTGTTGATGATAGCGCTCCTCTTATGACTTCCTCGGGCACATGGAACTCGACCTGATCGGGCGGTATTCACAGGCGACCCACCGTATATACTGTAAACGACTAAATTTCTGCTAGGACCTATTTTCGCGAATTTCGCGAATCGCATATAAACGCCAAAAATAAGTCTGCGAACAATTCGGGCAATATGTAGAAGGCTACGGAAGCTACGCTCGATTCGCGAAAATTAGAACCCGCGAAGAATTTCAAAGTTTGAGTTTTGGCTCGATTCGCGAAAATTTGAGCCACGAAAATTAGTCGTTTACAGTATTTGAAAGGTGTGATATAATCCAGAAAACAATACAGACATGTACATATCAATCAATTACCTTTGTTAACCGCTTTGAGTGAGATTCCCTATCAGATACTTTTGATAAATCAATTGACATGACATCTACATGTCCACAGCCTATTAAAACTCATGCGAGATAATGCTGTGTCTCAAACATTTGTGTTGGAGTTAATAACCTCCATCTCATAAGAAAGGCTATGTTGTTCACCAAAATCAGTTATCTGTTTACAGAGAAAGTGTTCCAAAAGTTCACAAGAGGACGTAAGAAATGTGAGCCTACAGTTACAAACGTCGAGACGATTTCCAGATTTATGAATTGTCACTACTTGGGCAAGTAATCAGTCCTCAGCCAACTTTCGCTGACTCGGGGATGCTAGAAAATACAGAACTAAAACTCAATGACTCTTAGATAGTAACGACTCAAGAATTTGTTTGGAATAATATAGGGACTTGGTGTTTTCTCACATCAATATTGAATACCACCGAAGAAAGAACGCCTTCATACGATACAACAATTTCCCTTTCGGGTTGATCTGCAGTATTTTCAGTCATGGTACTCTTATGCATAGATCCCGGCGTAAAAATGGAATGTGAAAGAAAACTACTAAATTCAGTCACCACAATTATTTGTTTGCGGTATAATTTCTGCCCTTAATCACTTCACGAGCTTTAGGAGCTTTTTCATGAAAGATTCTACCAAAATTCATGAGGTAAAAGTCTTAAATATTCAGCTAACGTTGTTGGAAAAAAAATAGTTCTAGCAACCTTTATCTTTCCTCTTACCTGACGGCTTAAGCTAGAGATCTATAAAATATTTTTATTCTTATTTTGTCTCTTTCGCTTTAGATTACGTTTCCGGATAGGTTATGTGACATGTTATTCACTTTCTGGACTTAATTTTTCGTAGGTCTTTTTGAGGACAAATCTAGAAAGGCAGGAATCAACAGTTTTGAAATGTCATCCTATAATTTACACTGATGTCTCGTTAATATAGACGTCTCCGTTCCCCAAAAATCGGCCATAATGTGAGTTGTCCATATTAACGAGACAAAAACACATGTATTTTTTTCAGTTTGTCCCCCGAAAATGGTGTCTATAAGGTGGGGTATCCATATTAACGGGGTTCATATTAACGAGACATGACTGTATATACATTATGCTAATTACATATGCGATCTAGGGACTGTTTTAAATAATCTAATATTTGAGAATCATCTGAATTTGTAAAATAATAAATAATTTCAGAAACTGCTTTTTTTTTCTTTTGGAAGCAAACATCGCATAATTGTAATGTTAAAACGATCATTTTATGGTAGGAACTTCATCTCCAAACATTACTTCATATATATTAAAAACAATATTAATATGATAGCTTGCATAAATATAACACTCAAATATTTTATCCTTGAGTCCCCGTTGGTTCATTAACTGCCTAAGCCAGTCCATATTTAAATGAGATATCAAGCATTTATTCTCCTAGTGCTTTTTTGCTCTGCATGCGGTTAGACCTTGTCAGTTTATTTATTTCGCTTCATTTATCTTTCCGTTAAGGGCCCTCGTGTGAGCGCTTTACATAAGGAGTGGGTCACGCAAGAAATAGCAATACAATTTCGGAAACACAAACAACAAACGAACAGAAACAGCACACACTTCTCCGAACAAAACCTGAAGAGCAGCAACACAGGAAAGCTAGTCAGTAGACCACAAATGCAATATGATGGAGCTTTAAAAAAAAAAACACAGGACAATGATTAACACGAGAGATTCTGGAAGGCCGTTTCAGTCTACAATTGCAAATTGCAGGATTAATTGAGGCGAGGATATGACCATGTGCGATTAAGCAGGTATGAAATCTAACGACGAGAGGACAATGATCAAGTTTTTGAAGCAGGCAATGGCGTGCTACCTAGCAGTGTGCCCGGAGAGCAGATAAAGTAAGGCTTATTTTTCGAAGAGACACTAGCTGTAAAAACGTCGTCAGAGGAAATTTAGCAGGCCACTTGGCTTTGTACGGCTTAAAGCTGAGTGTTCAGTAATTTTGGTGAGGATTCCAGATTGCGGCTGCGTATTGTAATTTTGGTTAAACAAAGTTTTGAAGGCAAGCTTCCTAAGTTTTGGAGGAGCGGCACTCAGGCAACGACAGATTTTGCCAAGGCGCATTGCTGCGTCCGGGGAAATGGCGCGAATGTGGTTAATCCATGTGAGATCTGAAATTAGAACTGCACCGATGTATTTGTACTCATCAACTTGCTCATTATTCTTGTCTTCTAACATGAAGTAAAAGGAAGAGGGTGTTCTCTTTCAAGAAAATCACATTAGTGTGCACTTTAATTTATTTAGTTTAATCAGCCAGTTGTTTCACCATTGGCATACTCACACTAGGTTGTTTTAGAGGAGACTTTGCTCATTAGGTGAGGTGATTATGAGATACAGCACGCAGTCGTCTGCAAATATACGTATGTAAGACGATACACAATTTTGTAGCTCGTTAGTAAATATTTACAAAAGAAGAGGCCCAAGAATAGTGCCCTAAGGAACAATGGAGGTGGCGTTAAGGAAACTACATTCATGCCCATTTAAAACTCTGTCGTGTACCAGCGAAGCAAGGCAACAGCATATCCACAGTACACCTTGTGAATATAATTGAAGTCGACAGTTTTGAAATCAAATGGAGATGTCGATCACAGTCAAATGACGCTAAAGAGACTAAAAATAGGGCGCCAGTTTAATTACGAGATTTAAGATAGCGATGAATGTCACGCATAGCTTCGAACAGTTGTGTCTCAAATGAATAGCCTCGACAAAAACAATGTTGGTGTTGGTAGGAAAAAAACAATCTAAATGAGGCATTATGCTGGAGTAGATAATGTAGGTATAAGGTTTAAAAGCGCAAACAGACAGGGACAATAGAAAATAACACAAACGACAGAAACAAGGCGCTACTCTCAACTGATTTATTGCAAGATCGGTGAACGCTTATATAGACAACTCATCTACCATTCACATTTCGAACAACGCCAACAGCCAATAAAACACTTTACAGGCACCCATCTAGATACGTCACTTCTTTATCTAGTAGGCTAACAGATGGCGCGCTGATGCACATGTCATTCTTTTTAATGAAGTAAGCTTCTATAATCTCGCGCTCCGTTTTTTCTTTCGCTTTTTTCAAGAACGTCGTTGACTCTAAAAGTGGTTCACAGCCACAACGCTTACAATGCTCAGACAGGTGACCCCCGAATTGTTGCGTACAGCTAGTTTGTGTTCTCTGGCCCTCTCATTGAAACAGCGTCCTGTTTGTCCTATATAAACTTTCCCGCAACTAAGCGGTATTTCGTAGATGACGTTAGTGACACAGTCAGTATATTGGCTTACATGCTTCTTGGAGCACAGAACTTTCTTTTTCCTAGTCATTATCGGACAAATCTTTGCCAGTTTGCAGGGCGCAGAAAAAACAATGTTAACATTGTATCTGCCGGCAATCTTTTTTATGTTGTGTGAAACTTTGTGCATGTACGGAATGACATGCACTCTTTTTTTATCTTTTTTTGTGATACTACCATTCTGGTGATTCTTTTGTTTGATTTTTTGAAGCAGGCTTTCACAGACACTAGAAATCAGCCACGAAGGGAACCCTGCATTCCGTAGCCTTTCTATCTGCATATCAAAGCTAGTCGACATTTGGTGATTGCAACTTTTTGCGAATGCTGCCTGGAGGCAGGTTACAGCGATTCCCCGCTTAATGAGCTTAGACTGAGCACTGTCAAACGACACTAGGCTCTTCTTTGACCGCGGTTTGTACATCCAACAAAAATGGTCTCCAGAAAAATGTATCAGAAGATCTAAGAACTGGATGCGCTTGTCATCTGGCATCTCCCAAGTGAACTTCAGACCTCCTGACGCCTCTGCGAAGGCTGCGACAACTTTCGCAACAACTTCATCCAAATTAACATCAGTATTTAAAATTACAAGAAAATCATCAACATACCTAAACGTCTTTACTATACGTAATTGTGCGAGACCTTCAGAGATCCGCTTGTCCAACGAGGCTAAAAAATGTCACATAAAATTGGGGCAACGGACGAACCAATACAAACACCAGATTTTTGTATATAAAACTGTCCATTGATGCTAACGGCTGTAGAACCCAGATAAAATTCTAAAAGCTCTAAAAATGTTCACTACTGATACCTGCAGAATTTTGAAACACCACCTCCCCCGATTCAGTTATCCTGTTCCTCACAGCGTTCATTAAAGCTTCGTGCGGAACAGAATAGTACAAGTCTTCAACATCAACTGAAAAGCCGTTACTGCATTCTGTATCCCTTGACGATAGAAAGGCTACGGAATGCAGGGTTCCTTCGTGGCTGATTTCTAGTGTCTGTGAAAGCCTGCTTCAAAAAATCAAACAAAAGAATCACCAGAATGGCAGTATCACAAAAAAAGATAAAAAAGAGTGCATGTCATTCCGTACATGCACAAAGTTTCACACAACATAAAAAAGATTGCCGGCAGATACAATGTTAACATTGTTTTTTCTGCGCCCTGCAAACTGGCAAAGATTTGTCCGATAATGACTAGGAAAAAGAAAGTTCTGTGCTCCAAGAAGCATGTAAGCCAATATACTGACTGTGTCACTAACGTCATCTACGAAATACCGCTTAGTTGCGGGAAAGTTTATATAGGACAAACAGGACGCTGTTTCAATGAGAGGGCCAGAGAACACAAACTAGCTGTACGCAACAATTCGGGGGTCACCTGTCTGAGCATTGTAAGCGTTGTGGCTGTGAACCACTTTTAGAGTCAACGACGTTCTTGAAAAAGCGAAAGAAAAAACAGAGCGCGAGATTATAGAAGCCTACTTCATTAAAAAGAATGACATGTGCATCAGCGCGCCATCTGTTAGCCTACTAGATAAAGAAGTGACGTATCTAGATGGGTGCCTGTAAAGTGTTTTATTGGCTGTTGGCGTTGTTCGAAATGTGAATGGTAGATGAGTTGTCTATATAAGCGTTCACCGATCTTGCAATAAATCAGT
This sequence comes from Ixodes ricinus, assembly GCA_037355805.1. Taxonomy (NCBI): domain Eukaryota; kingdom Metazoa; phylum Arthropoda; class Arachnida; order Ixodida; family Ixodidae; genus Ixodes; species Ixodes ricinus. The sequence continues at coordinate 25,627 of JAZHYW010042712.1, read as the reverse complement.
TGAGAGTAGCGCCTTGTCTCTGTCGTTTGTGTTATTTTCTATTGTCCCTGTCTGTTTGCGCTTTTAAACCTTATACCTACCATGGACCAACTAGCTCAAACCAAAGTTTTAAGTAGATAATGTGTTCGAGAAGTTTTGGAATGATTATAATTTAATGAAATTCAATGGTGCAAGCGAGCTGGACATGAATGACGAAAATAACCCCTGGAGAAGGGGAACAAGAGGGACAAAGGACAGAACACAAATCTCCAAACACAGCTAGGTGACTGGTGCGCGACCGAAAAATCCGCCTGATCCGGGTATGGAACCCGGGACCTCTCCATTTTCAGTGGAGTGCTCTACCAACTAAACTAATCAGGGGTTTGACGTCAGTAGAGCAAACGGATTTTATCAGCTGCCACCAGTCTAACACCAACAAGGGTGAAGCTTGCAAGTTAAGGTTAGATTATAATGCAATTAAATGCAAAGGTGCCGGCGAGCTCGGTTGTGTACCTTTGCTTTTAATGCACCCTTGTTAGTGTTAGACAGGTGGCAGCTGATAAAACCCGTTTGCTCTACTGATGTCTAACCCCTGGTTAGCTCAGTTGAGTGGAGCCCTCCATTGGAAATGGAGTGGTCCCGGGTCGATACCAAAACCAGGCAGATTTTTTCGGTCGTGCACCAGTCACCTAGCTGTGTTTGGAGATTTGTGTTTGTCCTTTGTCCATCTTGTTCCCCTTCTCCAGGGATTATTTTCGTAGTTTATGTCCAACTCGCTTGCACCTTTGCATTTAATTGCATTATAATCTGAACCGTAAATTGCAAGCTCCACCTTTGTTGGTGTTAGAATGGTGGCAGCTGATAAAACCCGTTTGCTCTACTGACGTCTAACCCTGGTTAGTTCAATTCGTAGAGCGCTCCACTGGAAAAGGAGAGGTCCCGGGTTTAATACCCAGACCAGGCGGATTTTTCGGCCGCGCACCAGCCACCTAGTTGTGTTTGGAGATTTTGGTTTGTCCTTTCTCCCTCTTGCTGCTCTCTCAAGGGGTTATTTTCTTCGAGTTTTGGAAGGTTGAAGTGGCCCGTTAATACATATTTTGTCCTGGTTTTCGAATTAGTTGCTAAGTAGTCATCTAGTCTTTCAAAAAAATATAATTGGGCCATTCCACGTCAAACTTCCTGACGTTGCGCTCAAGCCCTTCCGATTTATAAAAAAAAAATTCATGGCTTTTGCCGCAATGTTTGTAGCCTTGCGCTAAAATGTTTCTGGCGAAAAAAATGTTTGGTGACGTGAGCGCGGTTTTATTTTTTGAAAACAGCGTGAAACTAGGCATCACTCAATAATTGATGAAAAATCAGCGTTTTAGTGAAACACCTAACAATATTTTTTCTTCAATTTGCACGGCTTTCGACTTACAATGTGGTTGGGCTTGTAAAGTTTTGTTTAATTTAAATATTAAAAAAAACTAAAAGGTTTTGAAAATTTAGCCATTTTTTTATTTCATTAAACAATATCTAATCGCTTCCAGGACTTAATAAAAATTGTACCGGCTGCCTTGTAGGTATAAAATCTATAAAAATGTTTTAAACCGCTCAATTAAGTATCTCGCTGAAAACAAAAATCCTGAATTTGCAAAAAAGTGCGTTTTGATGCATAAACAGCCGTTTATTTAACCCTGAGGTGGTCCAAGTAAAAATACAAAATATGGCAATATTGGAAGAACCATCTATAATGTTTTGATTCTGAAAGTTTAATCAAAGTAATTTTTGTTTAAAGCGAGACAACAATTTTTGAATTTGAACTCTCACAGCACAATACGGCATCGCTTCTTAACGCCTCTTCGCCGCACAGCACACAACCTGCGACGACAGCTGACACGATTAGGTACAAAGAAAGTACGGAGTTCTCTGCCGCTTCCAATCGTAAGTGTTTCCGGCTGCAAGTGAAGAAACGGCGGGTATCGTGGAATAATCGGAGGTGCCGCCAACGCGTAGCAATAGCAGGCCCGCTGTGCCCTTTGTACCCGAGGGCTGCTCGAAACGCGATGCCTAAACGACAAGCGGCATCAATTGTCCAGGACTTCTCCATGCCATGCCAAAGGTCCCACGGCCACCTCCAATTTCTAAAATAAAATTGATGGCTCTTTACCCTAGCGTGTGTGGTGCCCCTCTAACATATTTTTTGGACTGAAAACAAATTTCATAGGGTGATAGCGGTTTTAACTAGTTAAAGGGGGTGGAACGAGGAGTCATTCAATAATTGATGAAAGTAAGACCTTTTACGGAACACTGGAATATTTTTGCCTAAAAACCATACGGTATTTGGATTGCTACGTAATAAGGATCATGGTCATGGAATTTGGTATGCTCGAATCAGTTTAAAAAAATTAAAAATATATGAGCATTTTAGCATATTTTTAGTTTTGTTACAAACTATGGCTTTGCTGCATGCGACTGTAAATACCCTTATTGACAGCCCTGTGGGTATACTGTACACAAAAAAAAGGTTTCATGCCGTACAACTAAATATCTTGCAGAAAATTAAACTGAATTTGTGCAAAATTGCGTTTTGCCGTTGAAAGAGCCGTCAATTCTGCCTTGAGGTGGCCCAAAGAAAAATACGCAACATGGTGACTTGCACAAAAAAGTTTATTTCCTTTTGTTCTTGAAATTTTAATTAAAATTATTTTGTTCTAAAGAGGGAAAACAACATTTTGAAGTTGAACTTTTGCGCCGCAACCTGGCGTCGTTCCTTGCGCCTCTTCTCTGCACAGCACGCCACCGTCGAGCCCGGCAAACTGTGCGACGGTGTCACGGTGTGCGCGCAAGCAGACAGCAGGACCTCAAGTTGTCGGGTACATCTTGGTGGGAAGAGGCTTTTTCTACTCTTGTTGCTTTATGGCTTTTCCTATTTTGACCGTTTGGCGCGGCTGTGCCCGCCTGTGGTCTTCCACTGTCTTGACATCAGAAAATGCTTAGCGCTGCCAGGTAAGAGCATCCACTAGTAAGCTAGCTGTTTCTTGCGTACATATCGCAATCACTCTCTCTTCTCGACGTCAGGACAGATGTAGACAGCAACAGAAAAGCCCCGTGAACTGTCAATCTCAAACGACGAGGCGATGTGGTGTTAACGAATGCGCGCAGTTGGAGGCTCACGCCTCGTTTGTGTTTAAATCGGCTTTGAAACGGCAAATTCTTGCGTCGCTGAATAGTTCCGCTTTTCACCGCAGTATGCGTGACAGCTAAATTTCGCGGCGATATTATCGAATTTCCCTTTTAGGAGAAGTCCCCGTCAGCTGATGCCGCACGTATTAGAATCGCGTTTCGAGCCGCCCTCAGGCACAAAGGGCACAACTGGCATGCAGACAAAATACCCTCAAGTCTGAGCTATTTCAATACGCGGACGACACTGCGATTGTATTAGCACACGAAAACTACGATGACGCTGTTCCCATATTTCAAAGTGATATAAATAGTTTAGCAGACTGGTTTTCATGGTATATATATTTGTGAATAAAAGCAAAACCAACTTAATGTGCTTCCAAGCACATCAAAAAGAGTAAACCTTATACAGCCTATATTTTTACATTCAAGCGACTGTGGTTCTTGTAATTGCTCTCCATTAACATATGTTCAAGAAACAAAATATTTAGGACTAACTTTTGATGAAAAATTAACATGGAATAGCCACACTGAAAATTTAGTAAAACACCTACGATTGGTTTTAGCGTATATGTATAAACTAAGAAATTTGTGTAATATTACACTCAAAAAAAAAAAAAAAGATTACGAAGCGCTCGGAGGCTCTTTCTTGCGTTGTGGAATCACTGTGTATGGCTCCTGTTCTTCCCACCATAAACAAAAATTAAATAAACTAATTTATAAAATTGCAACTAGCATTGCCTATGGTTCCAAATATGAAAACCTTGATATAGCAGAAAAATTGGCCTCCTTCTAAATATTGCAAATTGAGCAATTAAGGGAATTTGTTGTTCTAATAAAATATTATTATTACAATAATAATTACAAGCACAGAGTCACCAGACAAAAGACCCTAAGACATTCGGAAACCTTTTCTATCCCTATGGTATACAAAAATTACGGACGACGTCTAAGAAAATACTATGTTCCCTCCTACTTTAATAAACTTCCTCAAGATTTACGCGACTTGCCATCTTTAAAAGAAGCAAAAAAGAAACTTAAGGAATGGTGTTGTCGGTTTGAATTATAAACGTTATCAATTCTCTTGTATTATCCATTTTCCCTGCGGACTCGTCACCACGGTTTTAACATTGTGTAAACTTGTTTTAGGCAAGATGTGACTGCCATCATTTACTTTTGTTTTAAGCGAGATGTATGCACTGTTTGAGTGCGTTGCTGGGTTGTCATGGTCCCACACACAAGCGCTTGCGCGCTTATATGGGCCATCGATATTACTGCACAAAATACTGTGCAATAGAGGATTTATTATTATTATTATTATTTCTACGCACTGGTGGCACCTCCGATTATTACACGATACCAGACGTTTCTTCCCTTGCAGCCGGAAAGACGGACAAGGGGACGCGGCAGAAAACTCCGTTCTTTCTTTGGACCTAATCGTGTCAGCTATCGTCGCACGTGGCGTGCTGTGCGGCGAAGAGGCGTTAAGAAGTGAAGCCGGATTGAGGTGCGAGAGTTCAACTTCAAAAATTGTGTTCTCCCTTGAACAAACATTACTTTGATTAAACTTTCAGAATCAAAAGATTATCAATTGTTCTTCTAAACCCACCATATTTTGTATTTTCACTTGGACCACCTCAGGGTGAAATCTACGGCTGTTTTTGCGTCAAAACGCACTTTTTTGCAACTCAGGATTTTGTTTTTGCTGCAAAATATTTATTTGAGCAGTTTTAATTTTTTTATATATTATATGCATGCAGGGCAGCCGGTAAAAAGTTATATTAAGTCCCAGTAGCAATTGAATATTTTTATTAAAATAACAAATATGTTAATATTTTCAAATTATTTATGTTTTTTTTAATTATTTAAATTAAACAAAACTTTAATAGCCCAACCATATTGTAAGTCGAAACCCGAGCAAATTTAAGAAAAAAAATATTGTTGGGTGTTTCACTAAAATCTGATTTTTCATCAATTATTGAGTGATGCCTAGTTTCACGCTGTTCTTAAAAATTAAAACCGCGCTCACGTCATCAAAGGCCATGAATATTTTGTTACAAATCGGAAGGGGTCGAGCGCGACGTCTGGGGCGTTTGACATGGAATGACCCAATTCCAACTCTCGGTGCTCTATACACACAACCAATTAGAAACACGACTTCACCACAAAACAGCTTGACAATACGCTTTCATGATCGTCTCTGCGAGGCAGCTCCTAGTATTTAAGCGTATGTTTCTCAACATCACTACGCCGCCTCATCTAGTTCCATAGTACTTCCTTAACACACTATAGTCCGTCAAAAATATTTCTGAGTCAGCAATATTACCATGAATCCAGGTTTCAGTTATAACAATCAAGTGTGGATCAGTCTGGATGAGCACATTCCTCATTTCCTGTGCTTTCTTTACAAATTTTAAGCGTTTATTGTAGCTACGCTTACGTCTTTTTTAATTTATGCTGAGAAGCCGTTGGTACGACGCGTTCGGTTAGTTGCATAGTAGCATTCGAGTTTTCATTGCAGAATCACATAAATAAACAACATCGTTTATGGAAAGTGAATCATGCCCAAGTCGCCATCTGCCTCCAGTCTGTTTTTGGTGTTGTGCCGACTGCCAAAATTGCCGTATCTTCACCGAAGTTCATTTTGAATAATCATTAAATACGTTCTTATATACTAGTCGATGTCGCGAGATCTTTCATATTTACGGAGTCGGTCCTCGCGACAGAAGCAGCCGCGTGAAAAATAAAGAAGAGGACTGCTGTGTTCTGAAGCTATTACACGTCTCCATATTGTCTTGTCGGTGTGGGTGTCGTGAAGACACCCACAGCGAGGAGGATCTTTTGTCCATCCTAAGAGCGCACCAGTCTGCGGGTTTTCGAAAGATGAATCACCATAATAAGGACAGAACGAGGCGGGTTGGTAGGGATAATTAAACTTGCGGAAGAAAAACGAGAAGGGACGGACAAACACAAACTTCCAACTGGCAACAACATTTATTTACACCAAGAGTTTGCTTATATACAGGAAAAGGGATGACAAAAAGGGGGTGGAAAGGAGGTGAAAAGAGGGGGGGGAGGAGGAGCGCTATGCCGTCAAGGCTGAGTCGCTGTCGGGAACGCAGGGGGAGACAGCTCCGAACTAAGAAATCTAATCTCCTTCCCCGAAAGGGCAATGGAGGGGGATCCGATGTTGTCCTTGGATCGACACATGGCGAAAGCTTCCTGTATCTCCCGGCCATACCTCGAGGTGTGACCCCCGATTCTTGTGGTAGAGAGAAGGTCGGCCGAGCAGGAAGTGCATTCCGATGCGTGTTTGGCGATGGGGTGGTGGTGAATAACCTCTGAGCCGTGGGAGACCGCTTTCTTCACCTCGTTCGCGTGCTCTCTCAGGCGGTCGTTTAAGCAGCGCCCGTTTGGCCGATGTAACCGGCGCCACAGGACATAGGAATTGAGTAAACACACTTTTTGCGGCAGGGAACGTAACAGGTTTTGTGGTTCTTTTGGCAAGGGGCGCCGGTCCCGGGCTGTTGACTTTTTTGCAAATAGATGCCAATTTAAACTTACACGAGAAAACCACGTTGGTGTTGAAGCCCTGCGCTATTGACTTCAATCAATGCGAAATGTTATGAATGTAGGGGATGCACGCAAAGCGGAACCCTGGAGGCGGCTTTTTGGATTGATGCCCTGTGACGAGTTTTTTATGGTAAGCTCGATCAGGTCGTTAGGGTAACCTGCCTTGAGAAGGCGGCCTATCTGATTGGACAGACTAGTTGCGGAAAGGTGATGACACGACTTGGATTTGGCAGCGGCAATAAGGTTTCGGACAATACCGGTTTTTACGTTTTTTGAGTGCGAGCTACTGAACGGCAGAACAGGCTTCGCAGACCTCTGCTGATTGGACCAGCAGATCCCGACACTGGTGGGGACCAATCTCAGATCAAGGAACTGTAATCCCTCAGATGAGGGGTCTCTTTTGTGAACGTGAGCCCGAAGGAGCTCTTCTGGAAAACGCTTTCAATCGCTGCGGTATCTGAATTAGGGAATGCAGGATAAGATAATCATCTACGTAGCGATAAACCCTGGCTTCGGAAATTCCTGCTCAAGGTTTGATTGAACCTTGGTGTCAACGTGAAACATAAAGATTTCGCTTAGGATGGGCGCTAGGCATGACCCTATGCACACACCGGATTTCTGAAGGAACACTTTGCCCTCGTGTTCGACTAGGGTGGACTGGAGATACACGTGAATCAACTCAAGAAACGCTGAGAGTGAGATGCCACAAGAATTTTGAAAATCTATAACGCCTCTTAAGTGCACAGCTTCAGACACGAACCCCAGAAGGGTCTTCACATTGAGACAATAATACAAATCTACTACATCAAGAGAGAACACTCCAACAGGTCCCGTACTGGCATGCAAATTATCTAACGTTGGGATAAGGTCCTCGGAATTCTTTAGTCGGAAAGGTTGAGGAAGGTCCAAGGTTTCCAGATGTTTTTGTAAGAACATCGCTAAGGGCTTCTGCCAGCACCCTGTTTCCGAAATAATGCTACGGAAAGGCACTCCAGGCTTATGTGTCTTGGCGGAAAAGTTTTTCGTTTTCTTCCGCAAGTTTCATTAATGAATCACCAGCTGCCAGAGTTTGACGAAGACAAGGACAAATGGAGTAGGTACCTCGTCAAGGTAGAGGCTTAGTTCGAGGGCAATGAGGTTACGAATGACGCGAAGAGACGAGCATTGCTCGTAGTGGCGCTAGGTACCAAAACAGTTCGAGCACTCTGTGGAAGAGTGGCTCCACAAAACGTAATGCTCTAACGTATGCTGAGGTGGTAGCAGCTCTAGATGCGCACTACGATCCGAAGCCAAACGAAATATTTGAGAGCTTTAGGTTTTTCAATCGTTGTGAAAAAGAGGGAGAGTCGATTCACGAATTCATAGTCGAAATCCGCGGAATAGCGGATAACTGCAATTTTTCGTCGATGTTGGACAGATTGCTGAGAGACAGGATCGTCTGTGGCGAGCGGTCAAAGAACCTTCAGAAGCAACTGCTGTAAAAAAGGGAACTGACATTAGCAGATGCAGAAGCGCTAGCCGTAGCGGCTGAAGCTGCTGTATTGGACGTCAAAAGAATGACTCAGGATGAACCCTCGGAAGTCCTCAGGATCAAGGTCTAAGGAAAGAGGTCCGAAAAATTTCGCCTACGATAACAAGACACAACGGTTTGTGAGCCCTGTGGAAGCCAAAAGCACGAAGGTAAACGATGCCAGAACAAAGGAACGACATGTTTCCACTGTGGAAAATGTGGTCACTGGGCCCGGAACTGTAAACATCCTGGGCAACAGAGGACATATTCCAGGCCGCATGTACAAGCCAAAGCACTAGAAGCAGCAGAGAGTTCGTCGGAGGAAACGGAAACCGAAGGCGTGCAGATATGGAGCTTGAAGACCAAAACTGTGGATCTGGTTCCAGGAGTACGACGCAAGTTCTCTTGGGGCGGAGTCGATCTGCTGATGGAAGTAGACACTGGATCACCCGTCTGTGTCATCTCACGGGAGGTCTACACTCAGCATTATGAACGCTGGCCTAAGCTTCAAGCATCGCAGGTGAAACTGTCCTGCTACCTAGGAAGAATACCCGTGCTGGGTGAGCTGCACATGCAAGTCTCGTACCGAGGCACCATAGTAGAGTGCAGTTTGACCGTGTTGAACTGGTGCTGTTCATGTTTGTGCGGACGTGATTTAATTTTCAAGCTGAACAAGGCCGGCACCTCTGTGTTAAGCTTTACAGGCAATGTCGTGCCGCTGAGTAGCAGACCAGTCAACGAGGAAGATCCGGAGGCGGTTCTCTGCGAGTTTCAAGATCTGTTTACTCCGGGCATCGGGCTGATCACGGGACCACCAGCTCGACTGCACCTAAAGGATGGTACCACACCAAAATTTGCAAGGCAAGACCGCTTCGTTATGGTCTGAAAGATAAGGTTTCAGCAGAACTTGACCGATTGTTGGAAGTCGGAATTATTTCGCCGGTCACACACTCAGAATGGGCTACACCAATCGTCCCGGTGCTGAAGAAGGACGGCTCGGTGCGCATCTGCGGGGACTTCAAGGCGACCCTAAACCCTGCATGTGAAGTCGAGCAGTACCCCCTGCCACGCATCGAGGATCTGGTCGCATGTCTAAACGGCGGCGATTGTTTTAGCACCTGATCTCGGATGCTACACGCATCACGATGAAGATGGCTGTGATTAACACACACCGTTGGCTCTTCTGCTACAACCACGTTGCCTTTCGGAATATCATCGGTACCGGCGATATTTCAGTGGACGATGGAGACTATGCTCCGAGGACTAAAAGGCGTGCAGGCATACCTCGACGACGTGATATTGTCCGAACGAGCTGATGGCAATGCCTTACAGTTTAGAGCACTTCTACAGCGTTTCAGGGATCACGGCGTGAAACTCCGGAAAGCGAAGTGCAGGTTCAAAGAACAGGAGGTTACGTACCTCGGACACCGTATTGACGGACAGGGCCTCCATCTACTAGAAACGAAAGTGGAAGCCATCGTTCAAGCACCACGGCCCAAGAACGTAAGCCAGCTGCGGTCTTTTTGGGAATGCTGTCGTTTTACGCCAGATTTGTTCCCAGTATGTCAACCTTGTTGACAAGCCTCTACAAATTGCTGGAAAAGGGAGCTCGCTGGACGTGGGGTGCAGCACAGGATGCGGTGTTCAAGAAAGCAAAAGAAGCTCTCAGCTCGGCAAAGGTGCTAACGCATTTTGATCCAGCGAAAGAACTGCGACTAGAGTGCGACGCCTCACCGTACGGCATCGGAGCAGTTCTTTTTCACCGAGAAAGTGGAGAAGACAAACTCATCGGGTTTCGATCAAGAACTCTATCGGCCGCCGAAAGAAATTATTCTCAATTAGAGCGAGAGGCTCTCGCTCTGGTCTTCGGTCGTAACGAAGTTTAGAGACTACCTGTTTGGACATGAGTTCACCCTGGTCACGGATCATCAGCCGCTCCTGGGGTTGCTGAGATCCGACCGCCCGACTCCCGCTATGGCTGCGGCGCGAATTCAACGATGGGCGCTGCTTTTGGGAAGCTACCGCTACAAGCTACAATACAAGCCTGGCCAAGAAATGCTGAATGCGGATGTCCTGAGCAGGCTACCGCTACCGGCAGTAGCAACAGCAGGAACGGAAACAGGTGCTGAAGGTGAGCTTCCCGAATATGTGCTTGCTATGGAGCAGTTAGAGGAGGGTGTCGTGACAACCAGGGAGTTGAAACAAATGACGGCTACAGACTCAGTGTTAGCGCAGGTCAAAAACTACATCATAAATGGATGGCCCAAATGTGAGAAGAGCCTAGACTCGAACCTCCAACCGTTTTACGGAAGAAAACTAGAACTGTCGGTGGCACACGACCTGGTATACTGGGGCCACCGCGTCATTGTGCCTTGGGAGGCTAGGGGGCGCCTCCTACAACTCCTTCACGAGAGTCATCAGGGAGCGTCGACTATGAAAGCGATAGCAAGATCTCAATTTTGGTGGCCTGGACTGGACAAGGAAATAGAGCACACGTCAGCGACGTGTGACGCCTTTGTCAAAATGTTGCCCATGCCAGCGTCAAAGGCACCAGTTAACTGGCCCGAAACACACGAAAACTGGACCAGAGTACATGTTGATTTTCTAGGCCCTTTTAGAGAAAAAATGATCTTGGTAGTGGTCGATGCACACAGTAAGTGGATCGAGGCCGTTCCTATGAAACAGGCCACAAACGCAAATACTGTGTCGTGTTTGCGAGATGTGTTTAGCCACTTTGGAATACCCCGCACTTTGGTCTCGGATAATGGTACACCTTTCACCAGTGCCGAGTGCTTAAATTTCACAAGTTCACGTCGAAAAACAACATAACGCACATCAGGACCGCACCATTTCACCCACAGTCAAATGATCTGGCGGAACGCGCGGTAAGAACTATAAAAGAGGGTTGAAGAAAATACAAAACGACGACATTACAAGCAGCCTGGCAAGGCTTCTTTTTAATTATAGACGGGCACCATCATGCTCGGGAAAGTCTCCATCTGAACTGCTGCTAGGATATCAAATTCGCTCGCGACTTGACACATGTTTCCCATCACACTTCACAGCATCTGCACAAGACACCGACTGGACGATCCAACCTGGGGACCCGGTGTACGCCAGAAACTATGGGACAGGAAACAAGTGGATTCCTGAAAAAGTCACGGCGACAACGGGAGCACGCATGGCAACCGCCGAAACTCCATCCAAAGTGATAACACGCCATGTGGACCAACTACGTAAACGGTCGCCAGACAACAACGAGGTCATGCCGGCTCCTCCACGGTCGTCACCAGGCCCATCAACTAAGTCGAAGGTTCATGGTGATTGCAGCCCACAACAACCACCGGAGACCTCGAGTGAAGTCTGTGAAAGTGCACCCCAACGACGCTACACTCGCGTCCGGAAGTCGGTACAGCGCTTTCGATGTTAAGGGAAAGGAATGTTATATACTAGTCGATGTCGCGAGATCTTTCATATTTATGGAGTGGGTCCTCGCGACAGAAGCAGCCGCGTGAAAAATAAAGAAGAGGACTGCTGTGTTCTAAAACCACTACACGTCTCCATATCGTCTCGTCGGCTCCGGAGTCTTGGTTTATAACATACGTTTACTCGAGTATTTGTTTTTATTTGTTATAATTCTAGAACACTAGTTTGTTTTTGTTGTAGTTATATATCCTGACATGCTCGAATACGTTTCAATGCTCTAAAGAGCACTAAAACGTATTCAAGCATTATTCTATCTTATCTTTTTCTCAGTCTCTCGAACAAGGAATATTACCCAGTGACTGGAAGGTGGGAAAGGTGATTCCAATTCATAAATTCGGCGACAAACAAAATCCTAATAATTTCCGACCAATCTCTCTAAAAAGCATCCCTTGCAAAATTCTTGAACACGTAATATATTAACATCTTGTTAAATTTCTTGACTCCAACTCTTTTTTCAACACAGCTCAACATGGTTTTCGAAACTTTTATTCCAGTGATACCCAACTACTAACATTAACTCATCATCTTCACCTCACTCTAGACAGGGGTTCTACGACTGACTGCATATTCCTGGATTTCTCAAAAGCTTTTGACAAGGTTTCTCACCAGCTGCTTCTTCATAAACATAGTAACCTTAACATAGATCCCAATGTCCTCACATGGATAAAATCATTCCTAACGAATCGCTTCCAATTTGTTCGAACTAATGGCACTAATTCTTCGCCCCACCTGTTAACTCCGGTGTCCCTCAGGGTTTCGTACTCGGACCACTCTTATCTCTTATTTATATCAATGACATTCCTGTGCATGTTTCTTCCTCTATTAGTCTATTCGCCGACGATTGTGTAATTTATAAAGAGATAATTAAAGACTCAGACATTTCTGCCCTTCAGGTTGATATTAACATCTGCAAATGGTTCAAGGAATCGCTCATGGAGCTTAACATCACTAAATGTTCATATATGAGAGTATCTCGTCATAACAACACTTCTCCTTCCTACTCTATCAACAATTCTACCCTAGTTTCTGTGTCCTCCTATAAATATCTCGGCATTCACATAACCAACGACCTCTCCTGGAGTATCCACGTCCAATATGTCACTAACAACGCAAATAGACTTTTGGGCTATCTCAAACGTAACTTTTCGCTTGCTCCCCTTTCGTTAAAACTTCTCTATAAAACCCTAGTTCGTCCTAAACTTGAATATGCGGCTTCTATCAGGAGCCCAGGTATCACATTTGCATCAGCTGTCGAATCTATTCAGAATAGTTCTGCCCGTTTCATACTTTCGAACTATCATCGTACAGCCAGTGTAACTTCCATGAAATCGTCCCTCTCCTTGCCTGACCTCTCTTTCCGAAGAAAAATATCTCGTCTATGTTTATTTCACAAGAGTTATTACCTTAACCCAGCTCTCGGTCAAGCATTGTTTCTAGAACCATCGTACATATCATCACGTGTAGACCATAACCTAAAGGTAGGGATTCCCCATTGCAGCACCTCCACTTTTAATGCCTCTTTTCTACCCCAGACCTCCATTGATTGGAGTCGCCTCCCCGCACATATAGTCTCGATAACTAACACTGTTCATTTTAAAAATGTTATTACCAACGTTTTAACAGATGTTGCGTAGCGCGTGTTTTTTTGTGTGTTTGTTTTGCTTCACTCAACTATGTTACTTTTATGTGTTAACCACCCACTCCCCTCTGTAATGCCTTCGGGCCGTGATAGAATAATAAATTTAAAAAATGAAATGACAGGTCGGATTTTATTGCGCTTTTTTGGACGGGGAAAGGGGATCATTTCAACAGACATCACGACTACACAATGTTACAATGTTTTAGAGCGCAGCTATTAGGCGCCCGTTTCCGGCTTGAGCGGCGTCGCCGTCGGCGTAACCGCGCGTTGTATGCAAGTCAGGTAGCTTGCAACCCATGTTGCAAGCAACTCAAGTTGCATACAACCTAAGTTGCATGCAACCCGTTGGCGTTGGCGTAATCTCGGGTTGCATGCAAACCAGGTCGCATTCAGACCAAGTTGCATGCAACCCGCGTTGCATGCAACTTGCCGGAGTCGCCGAGGTGCATGCAACCCGGCCGACGCCCCCGAGAGGTCACGTGAGGTCCCCCCCCCCGTCTCCGCGAGGTCACGTAACCCCTCAAGGTCCAGTGACCCCCCCCCCCCCGAGGTCATATGACCCCCTCACAACCCCTTCCCTCCTCCTCCTCAAGAGCCGCGCTCTGATTCGGCGTTTTTCTTCTCTCTTTTATTATATCCCCTAACTCTCTCCGTTGCAGATCTGCGGTTGTCTCATTGTTCGTTTCTGCTATACCTACTACGATCACGCTGTTTCACCTGCCTGTGTCTTGAAGGTTACTCTGTTTTTGTAATTCAACGACTTTCTCAAGCGAGACAACCGCAGTTTTAATCTTATATAACTTGTTTTTATTTTCTGTAATGATTTTTGTGACTACACCCAGTTGGCCAAGTCTGATTTTCATTGCCTGGAGTCTGCTGTCCGCTGCTTCTCTACTATATTTTGTAAGGTAGCCTGTTTACGTTGCCTAGATATCGTTTCCATTGCCAAGTCTGATTTCTGTTGCCTGGAGTCTACTATCGACTAATAATATTATATATTAAGATGTAGATTATTTTGAAGCCTCCATAACGTTAGGACAAATGCATTACACTGGAGTGGAGGATTTAAAAAAAAGTCGATTACTATTTGCTGTACGATTAAAAGAAAACTAACACCCCCCCCCCCAAAAGGTTTCTAGTGTTTTATGTTTGCCCGGAAATTTATTATGGCGTCGGGAGACTATGCAATCAATAATGTGCTGCAGAGTCACGTACATTTTAATGAAGTAAAAAAAGCCGTTTACAACTCCCTGTAACACCGATTTAGAGCGCGGCTCTTGAGGAGGAGGAGGAGGGAAGGGTACTCAGGGGAGGGTATGCCCTCCTCCTCACGTCCTCATCCTGCCTGCTACTTCTCCCTCCGAGCGGCGTCGCCGTCGCCTCACGAGGGTCACGTGACCTCACGGGGGTCACGTGACAATGACGATTACGTCATCATCACTAGCGACGTTACTGATAACGTCATCAGTGACTATGACGTCACTGATTCCGTCATCATGTCACTGATGACGTCATCAGTGAAAATGACAATGACGATGCGGATTCCGATGACGTCATCAGTGACGTCACTGATTACGTCATCAGTGACGATGACGATGACGTCACTTATGACGTCATCAGTGACGTCACGCGTGCCATAATGCACCGCGCGGTTAGGCCGACGGCGACGCCGACGCCGCTCAAGCCGGAAACGGGCGCCTAAGAGCTTCGCTCTAAAAAACTCAACGGCTCATATCCAAAACTGAAAAACGAGCACGGAAGTTCATGGCGGAAGTTCACGTGGCGACAACCGTTCGCATTTTCTTTTTCTCGGCTTTTCTCAGCATGTAGGCAGACGACGACGACGAAATTGCGTGCACCGTTTGTCGTGCGATTGTTTCGCACTTCTATCCCTTCTGCTCAACGTTCTGCGCTTGAAGATCGATTGGCCGGTCCCACGAACGACAGCTCCGAAGTAGTGGCCCCACGCCCGTCGCGGCGTTGGTCCGTCGTGACCTGCCATCGCGTCGTTCAACCTGCCGCACGGAGCCATACTGACAATGGCGTGTAAATGTATACTTTCTGTGATCTGTGCAACATTTATTTTTTCTATCAACGTATTTGCATCTTTTTTGAGTCCAGAAAAACTGAGACCACATAATTTTATATTTCGAATATTAAATATGCGCCTTATATGACCAACGGCTTCCAATATATTTGCTGCACACAGTTTGCACGCCACGTGACCATGGAAAAGCGAAAGAGCGCGACTTAACCCGGCCACTTCTCGACCGGCTGTTTTTCGGCGGAATGAAAACGAATTTCGAGACGCAAATAGTGTTATTTTTAGTTGGGCGCTTATATATCATGTTCAAATAAAAAATCCCGGCGAGCATAAATCCCCAACCTGTGTCCCTTCAGAGTCTTTCTAAAAGTTGTATTTTAAAAGCGCCGTCATGTTATAAAGCGATAAAACTACGGACCACACTTTGCAGATATTTTGTTCTGATCGGTTGTCGTCGCCGCGCGCGCGAAAAATTGAAAAAAAAAACATTACTTCTTTCCTCTTTTGGCTCAAGGAGAGGGATGTCGGGACTTTCCGTCTGCAGTGCCGCGCGACGAGAGCGAAGAGAGCAGCCCCGGCGTCCCGCTGAGAACGGCACGACGAGGGGAGAATCCTTGTGTTAAGACTTGTTTTAAAACATTACTCGCGTTGTGCGCAATCCCACTTGGCAGTATCCAGTTGCTAGGACGAATGCTTGATGGTTCTAGAAACCTTCACCGCGCTTACCCACTTACTACACGTATCACGAAGGACTTGTGTCGGTCGTCAGTGGCATCCACGAAGCTAACCACGACGGCCGTGAGAATTAACAACGTCGCAAGTCCGTCCTCACGTACGTGACGGCACCATTCCACTCGTATTGCCCGACCTTGCTACAGCTAACGCTTTCGTTTTTACGCACATTGGGGGCAAAAATACGACTTTTGTACTTCTGTACCCTCCTTGTATATGCCAGCACGTTATTTCCAAACCAGTTGGCGTTGTCCGAACCAGGTGTGGCCATTGCGCGTGCGCAGAAAAGGAAATGACGCGAAGTGAAGCGTCTTCGCGTGCTTCGCGCTGATAGTAGCGCCTCCGTTGTGGCGCGACGTCAGAGCCTCGTGTCGAAGCTTCTTTTGATCTTTAAATACCTATGTTCTGTATTCTCTAAAACAAAAAATTCAAAATGTTTTTTTTTTCATTTATTAGCGATGCATATTTGAGTTTCAGGACTACATTTGAGCGAAGTTGCAAAGGACGTTGATAGATTTGCTATTTTTGTGTTTGCAACATTTGATGCACGACCACCTATAATCTAGGTTTATGGGCTGTACAATTTGCACGAAGAACCGCTCTTTTTTGTGTTTTGATATAACTTGGTGCATTGTTTACAGTTATCAGCCTAGCATTAGCTTAGTCAAATGCATTAACAGCGTAAAAATAACGTTTTTTAAAACATAAAAGGTACATTACGTTTACCAAAAATAAAATGACACATACTAAGCGTATGCACTTTATGTAAAAAAGAGAATGAGTTTGTGATTTATGGCTAATGGCAATGCATCATATACAGGTTGTTCTTTTTAAGATTTACAGATTTGTTTTCAAAAAGCTGTGAAAGCTACTATTATGCGGTTTGTGTAGGTGAGTTATACGGCCAGGGGGACATAGTATATGGGGCTAGTCGTAAAAATCAGCCAGGTGAATATGTCAAATTAGTTAATTAACTTTATAATTAGTTAAAAAAGTCATATGTTTCCAGTTAGAAACTTGGTGAGCGTCGTCCAAAACCCCTAAATAAGTATTTTTTAGAAAGACTTTGACCGCGTGAGGAGAGCAGTAGTGCGCTCAAGTGATCACTCGTGGAGTAGGTACTGTACAAGGCTGGTTCTAGATAAGAGACGGAAAAATCGCGCGAGCGCCTAACGCAACCGCTTAGCCTTCTACCTGCTCCACGAGTGGTAATTTATTGCACGCGCTCAAATTATTTCCGAATATTACGGACTTTGTAGTTTTAAATGCCACTCAGCGAGTTTCTGTTAAAGCCATATGTCTATTTTAATTAAATTAAAAGTGCATTAACAAATTTTACTTAATTAACCAATTGATTATTACAATCAGCCCGCTAGTCTATTTCCCGCTGGCCATTTAACTCATCTGCACAATCTACATTAGTGTATTTTTTAAACAAACCTATAAAAGCGGGAGAAAAAACACCTCTATATTTTAAGCGCTCTTATCACCACGGGCGTAATTACAAATAATGTTTATGTATTGCTGCAGTGGAGGTTGTGCGAATATTTCTTTAAGATTAAGTACCAACAATTAAACCTCGAGAGGACTTTTTGAGGGTGGAATCCCATTATAAAACGCCACGCTTTCAACATTGACCAAAGAGATTGACAAGAGGAAGCATAACTACTTAGGGCTGAAATTTTATTGAATCCCAATAAATTAGTCTTACACTTTATAGCCTTGATAACACGGAAACCCACACTTATTATGTTTCTCGTGTTTTTCTGTCTTTGAATCTACCAAGAATTGTTTGCCTAAGGTTATCAACGCAGCTGCTGATTCATGACTCTTTTTAAGCACTGCCTGCCTTCATGCTTTCTTTCGGTCCAGTCGCTCACAAATTCACGTTTTATCTCTTTGTTTTATTATTTTTCATGCGTCACTAATTGCAGGATAGGAACCCGAACACGACTTGCTAGACCTATCTGCAATATATGTATATGTTGTGACGTTAACACATTTTCACCAGGATGTGAGTCACTAACGTGAGTAATTGCTTTACTTGCCTTCTTTTTCTGCTTTGTACATGAGTTTTTGGTTCATCTACCACTGTGTATCACTTTTAGGCTTAGTTCTGTTTGTGACTACATCAACATAAAGATTATTATAAGGATCAATATTAGTATTTATTTGTAGTTTTGGGCACGTGAAGGCACCTATCAGAATGAATCACTACGTTGCCGTGTTCATGACTGTCAGATCATGTTCACGTTCACGGCCTTTGACACTCAAGCCCGTTGATTTTGTTACGTACTTTTCCGCGTGTCATTAGCCTTTCATGGGCGACAGAAGTGCACATAGGTTCAACAAAATGTATCGACTGTTTCTTCTTACACACTTGTTCCTTTCTCTTCGCTTTGTTCATTTTCGGGCAATATCCGGAGAGTTCAGCGGCATGCCGATATGCACAGAACATTTTTCGAGGTTGTTCGAAACCTGGCGTGTGCTGGATTTGCCCGAATATAATATACATGAAATGAGTGGACCATGTGTGCACAACAAAACATTAAATACAGCTAATACAGTTTGTTGAAATTGCCACGGGTACTGGAAATCACATACGAATGACAAACGGAAGAGCCCACTTGGGGGACACGGATGGGTGAGTCAACGAGGTAGAGGGGCTTAGAGTGATAAACCGGAAGTTCGGAAGTGGCACCCCCCCCCCCCCGGTTGCCGCCATGTTTTACGGAAATGTGACCACTCGTCGCGTCACCTCACAAAAACCGTGACGTCATCGGTAAGATGGCAGCGCCCAGATGTAGTAAATACGAGTTTGTTCGGTGCGTAGTATCCGTGATGTGCAGCTGCTTTCCGACGACTTCGGGCTTTGTTGTGCTCGTTACGCAAGTATAATGTGAAAACACGAAGGAATGAGACTTTATACCCTTTTTGCGCTAGATCGCTCTTGATCATCTGGATATTAGCGTTTGTGAGACAGCATCGGCCGTATCGCCGTACCGGTGCTCGGATTCCCGGATGTGTTCGAGGATCGATAGAGCTTTGAGTGCTTTTAGCATGCAATTTTTGCATTCTCTTAGCTTTGGTTGAACGTTGGAATGTCAGAGAATCGACGCGAAATATATGCGTCGGACGTAGGGCCTAGGGGGATTCGTTTCAGCCCTAGAAAACTGCATAATCACAGCCAACCTTTACCGAGGAAGCTCTTGCGATCTTTACGTTTTGTGCTAATCGACGATTCTACATTCCATCGATTTTCTTCCTTTTTTTGTGAGTGCGAAGTGCACACTTATTTTCAGCTGCGAGGATGACGTATTATTGAGTGTGGGGATGAATAAGTAGTTGCGGGCACCTGCTTCAAAGGTATTCAACTTGCTATAAGAACAACCGTTTTGGTGTACGCATAGATTATAACTACACATATTTCTTTTTCGTAGGATTTATTGCAGCAATACTTTTTTTTCATCAGGAGCGCATTGTATTAGTCGGTCAATTATTTACTTGTTCTAATTACCTGGACAAGATAATTCATATTTATGTTGATCCCTTCCCCGAAGAGCAGTCTTGTTGAAAAATGTTGACACATCTTTTCGGTCTCTTCAATTGACTTTCTTCAAAAATGTAAGGCGCTTATAATTTGTATCACCATAATTTGGAAAAGGGCAACCGCCACAGCCCCTCGAGCCTATCAGAGAGACGGAGTGAAGGTATGTGACAAATCTGTGAAGACGAGCACTCTGATGATATGTTCGTCATGTGCCTCTCTCCAACGTGCATATTGACTCACCGAGATTGTAGCCTATTCCATTTGCCAAATTGTGATGGAACGAATTACAGTAGCTACTACTCTAATTACCCAAGGCCTTCATACTTTGGGCATTTGTTCGTCAAGAATGTCATGTCTGCCGTCACTGTGAACTCGGCTCAGTGCCTATTGGACCCGAGTGCTGCATTAGCGTTCGACGTGAACTTCGCCCATTCGTGTACTCTACGCCTAAACAAAAATGGTGACAATTGTGTTGCTTGATGGGGTTTTGCAAAAGGTCTATTGTGTCATATGTATAAAAATGTCCTGCTATAGAACAATGTATCTGTATGAACAAATATAATTAAACTAGATGCTCAGAGGTGTGTTCGTCTTCGTAATTAACAAGTTATAGCAATAATTATTTCTTACGAGTGTAATATTTTTTTTTGGTAACTGGGCTGGTTTTGTGCTCATTAATGTCAGTGTGCTAGGATGTTATTATCATATGTGTAGTTTTAAGTATCCTCTCTGCAATGCCTACGAAGGCCCCAGGAGGGAATAAATTAATAAATAACATGTTCACATCACTGGAGGGAATAAATTAATAAATAACATTTTCACGTCACTGGAGTTTGCTTTCGGATGCACCACATGTTCAGGAGAGATGGAACGAATGCAGCCCCATGCAACAAGTCTGCCAGTCTGGTATGTCCCATTAATTAATGCTGAGGGGTCGGAGATGGTGACTGTCCTCAAAAGGTCCAGCGTGTGCAGTGAACACACTTCTTGGTGTCTAGACTCTGAAGGCGCAAAGGCAAGCGTAAATATGTTTATTTGGTTAGTATATCAAATGCGTTTATTTCCACTTCGACTACATAATTATGGATTCTTAGCAAATGGTTCCATAATGAGTTCTTTCTGCGACAGTTTCGTGTCAGGCGTTCAGTTGTTGTACATGTACTCCTTGTTGTCGGATGACGCTTCTGGCACGTCTGTGTTCAGTTTGGTCAAGTGGCAACTTCTACTGACCGATGCCATCTTGTAATCATACGTCATGTGCCGCCACTGACATCTGATGCACTGGAGCTGCAGGGCTGGCCTCTAATCCGCACATTTTCTTGGTAGTTTTCTGCGTCAATGCAGCAAGCTCGGGCATGTATTGCTTACATGGCCTTGCCTTTTCCTGTACTATTGACTTGTTGGCTGGCAACAATGTTTGTTTGCTATCCAAGCCATTTCACTTCCATTCCGTAATGGTGATTTCTTCTGCATCCCGCGACCACTGCAACTTGTGTAAGTCTCGTGTGGCAAAGTAAAGTCGGGTGATGCTTGGTGTCCACTTTTGAGAACAACCAACCATTTTATTTCTTCAAGTCACTCAGCGGCATTCTCCTTCAAAGTTGGAAATTGTTTGCTTCGTGGCTTGGACACAGATAATTAGTGTCAGCAAATAATTAGGTATTGTCCTTGGACGACAACCGACCCCAAATCAACTGTCCTTGCATTGTCGCTCCCCTGCTTTGTTATGCTTACCTCCCATCGAGGTGGAGGGGATCAGGAGCTTCGGGGTAATGTCGGCACCAGGGACAAAGGCCGCCAAAGATAATCCTGAATGCTTTGCGGACGCTCGTCGAGACGTGGTCAAAAGTCGTTCAGCTTGAACCTTTGCAGGCCTCGTTGCTATGGGTACCTCCAGTAGGAATGGTTGGCCTCATGCAATGATAGCAGAGTGGTTTACGGCCGACCATTCGCAGCACCTCCGTTTTCCTCGGTGTATTTTGATCAGCGCGGACCTACGCTGGTTCTTCCTGATGTCGGGAATGCTTCGGCGTTGGGGTGTCTCGTTGAATTGGTATTGAAAAGTAACGGATAGCCGGTGGCGGTCGTCGTGACTGTGGCATAAGTCGCCCTCGGTTTGTCAGGCGCCGCTTGGCTCGAATAAGTCTCCACTTGAAATGCCTGTCGAACTTGTTCTGAAACTATTTTGGCAAACAAAATAAAAGCCGGGCAACCGATGGCAGAAAGTAGCTTCCTCATCTCCCCCATACAACGTATGTGGATGATGTCACAGATGCCTGGGAGGCAGGAGTCGAAGTTGCAGCTGGATGACTCGAGTGTCGAGACGCTGAGGAGTAGTTGAAATTGGCCGGCTCGGGCTTGCAGTGTACATTCAATGTTGGAAGCCTCAGTGATATGAACCCTTCGACTGTTGTCGTGGGGTTGCGGCCAAGGCTGCCGAAGGTGTTGTGCCTCACATGAGGGACATGGGATTTTTAGCTTGTTGTCTCCTGTAGCATCAGGGTTGGCGTGGGTGCTGGATCAGGTGCAATACATCCTCCACAAACGTGGTGACGCTCTTGTTGGGGCTGTGCCCTGGACAGAATCAGGAATTCGGCTCTCTTTTGTCAATGTTGGCTGAAGAACGTGCACTTCAGCTGGATCTTGCAAACTTCCGACGAGGTTAAGGAGGATTCGTGGTTCTCAAACCAGTGCCTGGCAGTTTCTTCCTTGGAGAAGTATAAGTTCTGGAGGAGCTGGTTGTCCGTCTACCCACTGTGGCGGACGACACGGTCATATTGTTGAATCCAGCCCTCGACGTCTTCATACACCTTGCGTGAAAGTGCATCGGAGTGTGAGGTGCGACGGGCATGCAAACAGTGATGGGGGCGGATGCGGTTTGCTGCTACAGGTTTGTCATTCTCGGCTTAGTCAGGTTTAGTTTTCTGGCATAAGACTGAGTTCCGGTGATTCTTGCTGGTTGCAGCGACTGGATCAGATCTCAGGTCCTTCGTGGTGTATTTCAGAGGTTCGTCCTTTGGGTACTCGCTCGTCTTGCGGTGTTTCTGCCGGGCTCGGGATAAGACTTGGTTTACGGCTCGCAGGAGGTTTAAGACGCGGGATAATCTGCCACCCGTGTCTTGTTATCGGGCAACTCGGTTATGCCGCCTGGGTTCGCACATAGTGAAGGGTTTAGGCTGCTGCACGCGACAGTTTGAGACATTACCTGACCTGCATGCGACACGACGATCCGCTCGGCTCCGCCCAGGAGATCCACACCGAAAGGGATCTGTGTTCATAGATCTCTGGTCCCAGACTGACGGTTTGAATGGACACGAGCGAAGTTAGAGGCTCGTTCTCGTTAGCGCGTGCATTCTTTGCCGGGGCCATCTTTTTCGAATGAGTTCAACGGGATCCACGCGTCCCAGTTTGTCGCCTGTCCTGCCAGAGACAAAGGTCACCGTGACGTTCGCGCTACTCGTCCTGTCGCTGGTTGACGCATCCGACAATCCGTCCGCCGTGCGAAACTATCTGGCGCGTTGGATAACGTCAGATCGCCGATCCGACGCCTGAAGCGACCAAATTTTTTCGGACTGCGTCGTGCCTCGCCGGATCGGACGTTTGATCGGATGCAGTACTGCGCAGTGTCTCTGCGCTTAAATCGTGTGCTCAAAACTACAAGTCGCGTATCAACAGCTATTTTTGTTTCAGGTGAAAATTACTGCAAAACTTTGACGTTTGGATAATTATGGTGTCAAAGATTTTGAAAAATTAACTTTCTGTATTTAATAAATTTAAAAGTATGGTCAGGTCAGGGTAAACACCTTGCTAAACTGCGTCAAATATTGTAAAACAGATTGTTTGACTTTTTCAAAAAATATTGTTTGATACAATAATATTTCTAAATTCAGTTAGCATAATAAAAGCTACCCCAGAGTGTCACCAAAAGAGTACTGTGAATAGTCAAGATAGAATGGAAAGGAGTCATGCTACTCCGGGATAAGTTGAAAAAGTTAGTTTCCGCCTTACATGTTTCCTAATAACACGAAGACGAAAATTCGTGCAACTTGCGGTTCGCGCAGTTACACCAACACAATTTTGTTTTTCCTTATAAATAATCGTAATCTGACCTTAACTTTGTGCCTGAAATAAGATCTAACATGTATACTTCGTTACATCATGAGCACAAACTTATAAAAAATTGGTAAGATTTCAGCGTAAGATGGTGGACAGCGACAGCTGGAAATGAAGCCATCTGAGACACAGCCACCCGAGGATATTCTTTCTTTGCTCGGGGCGTGCGTAGAACGTCAGTTCGTCTTTTCTCGCTTCCGAGCGCGTACCAATTAGAGCTCAACATTCTTTAAAGCAATCAATGTGGAACCCCTTCACCGGTGGACAGCAGTACTTCGTAGGCTGCGACGCGGTGGCGGAGACTGTCCTCTACATGTCACGCTTTGACGTCTAGCGCAGGGACGCGAGTCACCCCTGTAGGCCGACCAGCTACGAAAGAACGCTTCGGCCGACGTCGACGGTCGCGTGAGCAAAGAAGGGTGCACGCGCAAGGGGACATAGCCGTTCGTGTGGCCGTCCTCCTTTGCTCAAGGTATTTGTCGACGCCGAAGCAACGCATGACTATATTCTGACGGTGGCGCTGATAAGGCGCTGCAGTATGCTGCCCGCATCGGCGGATACTTCGGCAGGAGAAAAGCAATTTCAGCAATCATTACACCTTGCTGTTGGAAAAATTCTGGTGGCCACCGTTGAGGCATAACCGGCTGAAGCTTTATTTGCCTCGGCTTACCTTAGGCAAACCGTAAGGGCTGCGACTGTGACCCGATAACTTTAAAATTGTCACCCTCCAAGTGCTTGTGCGCATCCGATCCGGCGTCAGACGCGAAGAGTCCGCTCTATAGCTGTTATGGTAAGTTCATGCTAAGGTGAAGAAGGAACCCAGCGCCGCTTTCCATGGTGACGCCGGTATCCAACAATAAGGGAAGGAGGTGATTTCAAACGCGCTTCTTAGATTGCAAAAAATATTGTGTATATCTACCTGTATCATCCAGGAGAGGGTCCAAGATGTCCTCTGTTAACGAGAACAAAGCCACTATAGTCCGTTGCAACTCAGAACAGGCGAGGGCAAACGGGTGGGGAGGAAGCAGACGAACGCTGGAGAGAGGGGGAAACCCTCCTTCTCTCTTTATGCTGCCTGTCTGCTCTCCTCCTCCCCGGCCCGCCTTACCCTCGCCCTTCGTTCTTAGTCAGTAAACAGACCAGGTAGTTAGGAACCTTCAGCACTTGGCTTTATTCCGTTATTAGCCAGTGAGCTACATAATTATCCAGTCGGTTGTGCTGAAGAGGACTGTGCCCGCAGTAATAGCACTAAGCTGTTGGCCCAGAAGTGGTGATCGTGCTGGTCGTGCCGTGCCAGATCAGCGGGCCGTGTGAAGCCATCGAATTCACATGTTCCGTCATGGTTACACCGCCCGCTCTTCATCCTTCGGCGAATATCCTGAAGAACTAATCACTGTCCCGCGGCTTTGCGCACAATTTAACATAGGCTTTCCCATCACTATTATAAGAAAACAAACGTCACCCGCAGATGCTTCCGATTGTATCTGTACTTCGTACGTTCAAAATTCGTCGTCCTTGCACAACGAGAAGAGAAATGATCGTTATGCGCAAGAGTGCCTGCCGGCTGCGCCCGCGGGCACGCTGGTGGCCGCAACTGCCGCCATCTAGCGGAGAGCAGAGTCTTTTTTCCGCCATTACGCGCATAGCTGGTCTGCTTTTGCCGGCCCTGCACAAACGGGCCGCTAAAAATTGCAGGGCCGCTTACGGAGCTCACCTGTATAGCCATTCGCACCATCAAAAAGGGAAGGGGCGAACAGCGCAAGGCCGTAATGTTGTACACAAAATCCTGACGGGGCCGGATCAGTTCGCGGGTAAGTCCTGAAAACGTTGAACGTCACG
>JAZHYW010042711.1:0-57050 GCA_037355805.1 Ixodes ricinus | reverse complement strand
CAAGTGAGATCGAAGTTTCGAGCCACTTTTCGAAGGCGTCCACCCACCCGTTGGACTGTCATGCGCTGGGTACACCGATTCAACACGAGAACACTGTGCAGACCAGGCTGCGAGTACTCGAAGAGAGGTCGCCACAGCAGAACAAGCGCCACGCCGTGCTTCCGGCACTTGCATTGAACCCACACCTGTCCGTGCGACAAGTCGCAAGACAACTTGGCATCACTAAATGTTTCGTCTGGAGGGTGATACGCCAACAAATGTATCCGTTCAAGCCACAGGTCCTGTACGAGCTGCAGCCAGATGACTATGAACGGCGAAAGCAGTTCTGCGTGGATGAACTTGGACGCATCTCCACAAACAGGATTTACCTTCCGTTTCTGCTTTTCACGGACGAAGCTATTTTTCATCTGATGGGCACGTGAACAAGCAGAACACCCGCTGCTGGTCCGAGATAAACCCCCACTGGATCATTGAAGAGGCTGTCCAGTCACCAAAGGTCGTAGTATGGTGTGGACTTTGGAGGGAAGGCGTTGTCGGTCTATTCTTTTTGAGGGCACGGTCACCGGCGAATCCTACCTTCGCATGCTCGAACAGGACGTCTTGCCGGAGCTGGAAGCTTCTCGCATGCAAAGGGAGGTGTGCATCTTCCAGCAAGACGGAGCACCCCGCATTACGCCTCCACAGTGAGAGACAGGCTTGACAGAACCTTTCCCGGCAACTGGATGCGGTTGAGGTCACCGACAATGCCCTGGCCCCCACGGTCCCCTGACCTGACAATTTGTGATTTTTCGTTTGGGGTTTTGTGAAAGCCCAGGTCTACGCAGTTCGCGTGCGCACGATGACGGAACTAAAAGAGCGCATTCTATCCGCCTTCGGTGCGATCACGGACAACATGCGGGAGGCAGCCTTCAGGGATTATGAGCGAAGACCGCACAAGTGCCTCCAAGTTCGAGGTGGACATGTGGACTGAAGACTACGAGAACTCAAGAGCACATATCTATACGTTTTGTTCAGATGACCAGCGGCTTTGACAACCGCGATAACCGCGCCCAGGCAGCACACCAATGTTGGACCTACAGTGGGCCAACAATGGCAAACACTGGCTTCAGAGGTTGGTCCAACATTGGCATTCTGGCCAAGCGCAACTTCTTCCAATGTTGGCCCAGCCATTGGCACCAACGTTGGGCCATCGTTCAACCAATGTTCCAGCCATCATTGGCACCGACGTTGGGCCATCGTTCAACCAATTTTCCAGCCATCATTGGCACCAACGTTGGGCCATCGTTTAACCAGTGTTTTAGCCATCATTGGCTCCAATGTAAGGCCATCCTTTAACCAACGTTTCAGCCATCATTGGCACCATTGTTGGGCCATCGTTAAACCAATATTTCAGCCATCATTGGCATCCACACTATGTCATTGGCTATGCCAATTTTGGCTTTCACACTAATTCAATGGCTATGCCATCATTGGTATACAAGTTCATTCATTGAATAGGCCGTTATTGGCAGTCAAGCTAATTCATTGCCATGTCCCAATGTTAATGCCACATCTTGAATGCTGGCTATGCAATGATGGCAATGCGTTTAAATCCTGGTTATTCCAACATTGAGTTTTAAGAACCCCTGGCCTGTTGTGTATTACTAGCCCACTGCAAAAAGTCATTCTGGGCACAAATGGCAAGGTCCTCCTATGCTTTGTTTATGCACTATTTTATCTGGCGTGCAAATGACTAATTCAAGATCAATTAATACTTTTTTCGGAACTTTTATTGAAAGGGGCTAGGGAGGAGGCTCAGTGGGGAGCCTATGCCTGGTCCAGGGGAGGGTCCTGGGGAGGGTCCTGGGGCGAGTCCTGGGGCTGGGGAGCCATTACGGCTTCCGAACGCCTCTTCCTGCCGCCTCCCTTGTCGCAAGACCCTGGCAGCCACTTCACCACCATTTTTGAAGCTGCCGATTCTTCAATTTTTAGCTTCGCACTGATGGCATCTACGAAAAGATCCAAAGGTCAAAGATCAACGCTTTCAAACCCACATTGGTCTTGGTAAAATACACTCCCAAGCAGCACGTTGTGAATGGGCCAAGGCTCTACATAAGTTCACGTGTTTCTGTAGCATCGCGATGTTCTGAAGAGCTTGACTCACAATGTACTAAACGTTCTTCCGCAACCTCAACCAAGTCGTCGTGAAGTCAAGGATGACTGGCTACCATTAGCTCTTTCTCAACTATGTAACTGAATATATCATGCACAAGCAAATGAACAGACGCGATCAAGCCACGAAAGGCAGTGCTGGCTCACTTGCTCTAGCAGAAGCCTAGCCGCGGCATCCCTCCGCTTAAATGCTTGCTGAAATGAATCGCTCTCGAGCTAGCATCTGGCACCCATGCGAATTATCCGTTAACCCTGAATGCGTATCGTCTGGAAGGTTGGATATTTTAAACTTATTTAAAACGTCCCGAACTGAAATAACCTATTTAATACATGAAGGAAACGCGTAAAGAAGAAGTAATCGCACATGAATTTGTAAACAGGCAGCAAAACAGACACAAAATATTCTCTTCAAATCTCCTAGAAGTTTATTACACACAGCATGTTCCGTAGAGCAGTACGAAACGTGCAAGCGATCTGCGAAATGTAAAGAGGTACTGCTAAGTTTTTATACAGCTGAAAAGATTGCAAAGCAAACAGAACCGGGGTAATTCTAGGCCATATTGTCTGTTCTCCCGGCAGCTGGAAAAATATTTTCCCGAAAATTCTCCTGACAGACGCCGCCTCTCATTGGCGGTGGCAATCAGTTCATCGAATGACGTTTCATTGACAGATCGTTTTATTGACACGCTGTTTCATCAGCAGATTGTTTTACAAAATATAATGATTAGCTTTTTTTTTGGTAACAAGTTACCCCAAATTGTCGCCACAAATGGCATGTAGAGTGGGACACGTGGGTTAACATTCCTGTAATGAGCCGTCACAGAACGTCGCCGCGAAGCTGCGTGGACGGGTCTGCCGGCCGGTGACACACCCGCGAAAAAAGGAAGTGAATGTTCTGCCGCCGGCACAAAAGCCGGGGGAAACAAATGCCAGCAGTTCCTCCCATTGGGTCTCGTATAAAACGAATTGTGAAAACAACTATTTGAAGCTGTAGAGTAACTCCCTGGTAAGGTGTCCGTCTCTTATGCGGCAGGACCCTGGTTTAATCGTCAGTGTGGGATTACTTTTTTTTTCTAGGCATTTGGCGATACCTACGGCATTTCATTTTTACAATTAACACACAAAAAAAGTTAATGTTGTCAACGAAACTTCGCTGAATTAAATGGTATGAGACTCCCTTTTCGGGGGGTGAATGGAGGACTGCGAGGCTTGGGCCGCCGGCGGTCCGCTGGGAAGCGGCGTGTACAGGTGGGACAATTGGGTTAATATTTTTCTAATGAGCTGCCGCAGACTGTGATACACGCGGGGTCCGAGTGATACACGCGCCGTCCGAAACTGGCGGAATTTGTTTTCCCCGGGCTATGTCCTCCATTCACCCCCGGGAAGGGCGCAGTCCCATACCATTTAATTCAGCGAAGTTTCGTCCACAACATTCGTTTTTTTTTTTTCAGTGTTAGTCATAAAAAAAACAGTGTTGTAAATATCGTCAAATGCTTAAAAAATGTTCGAGAAAAGAAAAATAAGCCCACACTGGTGGATTGAATCAGGGTCCCGCTGTGTGTGAGGCAGACACCTTACCAGTGAGCTACTCTACAACTTCAAATAGCCGTTTTCTCAATTAGTTTTATACGAGACCCGATAGGGGACAACCGCCGGCATTCTTTTCCCGGGCTGCCGGCAGAATATCCACTTCCGCGAAAAAATTTCCCCGCAGCGTGCGATTCGAATAGCGAGTGTCGGTGATATGTTAGTGTCGACGAAACGTGTCCATGAAACGCGTGTCCATAAAAAGTTGTCTATGAAAGGTGTTTTTACGAACAGCCGGGAGAACAAGAAAGTCAGTATTCTACCGGGAGTTGCATGATTTCAGGCAGCTAATGGGAGGCGACTCTCCGTAGAATTTCGGAAAAATTATTGTCCCGGCTGCCGGGAGAATAGACACTGCCTAATTCTAAAGATAATCTGGAAGAGTACCCGTAGAACAGCGGTCACTCGTTGCCAACAAGCAGGTCGCCGTGCACTTACCAAAAAATTAGCGGACTTGAAAGATGTATTCCGAGATATTTGTCGATATGGGCACTGGAGAACAACCACGTACACACACGAACGAGATGGCAGGGCTCCGTGAAGATTCAACACGATGCGGTACAAGCTGTCATTTGCCGAACCAAACCACATCACGAGAATTTCTGTGACTTCGAAGAAATCGCTTGTTGCCGATATACGCGTAGGACTTTTCAAACACTGAGCCACACAGGCCGCAGCTAAGAGTTCAGTCAGGGCCAGGGAAAGGAATGCTGGTAGGGGAAGCAGATGGGTTGCTGGAGAGGTGAGGAGGAAACATTCCCCTCCCTCCAGCATTTCGCCCGCATCCTGCTTCTTCAAGGTCCCCAGGAGGGTGCGCTTACAAAGGGCTTATCTTCGAGGGTCATCCGAACAATGAACACAGCGGGAGGATTCGTCAGTGGATACTTTTGTGAGGTCGTCCCAAAGTTGACAGTGCAGTGGATGCTATGTGAGTGGTCTACCAAGCAGTGTCCTTCAGGCAGGTGCCGTGTTCTGCCTTGTGACTCGCTTGGAGACTATAGTCACGTGACCGTAACCGGAGACACGCTTGGCCTCAAATACGCATAGCGTCTACTCTGCTGTCAATACCGAGTGAACAGGACAGCAGCACGAATTCTACTCGGCGAAAACTTTTCTTGGCAATGCAGTGGAAGATACAGGCCCGCGCTCCCTCTCCTATTTCGAGCGCTGAATAAAGCTGTGCGCGGGCTCTCCTCCTTTCCACTGCATTGCCAAGAAAAGTTCTCGCCGAGATAGCTTTTGGAGTCCCAAAGGAACTGCCCTTCCCAAGTGTTAACCGAAAACGGGAGGTATGAAGATGCTATGTTTTACGCCGTAAAACCCACACTCTAAACTAAAATGCAAAAATAGCCGCGTCTTCTTTCTGCTCACGATGTCCCCAAATAAACGGAAATTACAAAGAAAAAATTATTACTCAGAAATAAGCTGTGCCGTATATTTTGCAGCACGCTAATAACAGATCTTTTGTTTCGCGAGGGTTGTGTACATGTAACAAAAACTCTACCATTTCTCAAACCATGTAATCATAAATGCAACACAGATGCAAAGATCCCCAAAGCTGAAGTTTAAAAAAAAACGCGAATCTAACAAAACGATGACAACACATGAAGGGGTTCTGGGCTCGAAAGTGCTAACGACTTATCACATCGCAGAATAAATAAAAAAATAAAAATATCAGGAATAGCGTCTGCATATTTGAGGAATTTGCAAAACAGGGAGGTAATAGGACGTCCCTAAGGTGGCGCAAAATTCGCGATTAAATAACTAAACATTTGTTTCGGGTGTTAAAAGTGTTTTTAATGCATATTTCGTCGTTCTCGACGTGGGCGTCGACGAACATAGCGCCGCTGCCTGCGCCCCTGTCGAGGTGAGCACTACTTTTTACGCGTTGTAACGACACTATATCGCGCTATAGACTCGTATATTTGGCCCGCATGCAGCCTCGAGCGAGCTGTTTAGAATGTCGGTGCGAGACAGAGCAACGGCGTAGCAATCGCAACATGAGAACCGACTGCGCCTCGATCTGGCCGACCGCGCTCGCTCTGCTGAAATGTGAGCGTGGGAATTCCGAGCACCGTTAGCTCACTGGTGTTGCAAGAGGCTGCTTTGTCGTTGAGACCTTGCAAACGCCTGCGGAGCCGTTCCAGTGCTTGGCGCATCTCCCGCGCAGCATCGCAACCTTTTTGGCGCCTGATAGGCCAAGAGAGCCCGTAGCATGTGCTGCGGTTCATTTTAAGTTGAAGCAGAGTAGCCGCGAAGTACGTGAACCGTTGCGACGATGTGTGATGTTGAAAAATAAACAGAAAACAATTATCTCGCAGGTTTTTTCTGTTTCAGATGTGGCGATTTGAGACATGAATGCTGTAAATTCGTCATGAAGGGATCAATTTGTTGACACTATTATTGCGTTCATTCGGCTCGCTCTCTGCACTAATGAACTGATCTTTTGATTTTCGAGACTTGCGCTTTTCTAGAGAACTTCGTGACAACGCCAGTCGTTCCTTGGCGCACTGAATCCTGCAAAGCCAATAAACTACACCCAAAACTACTCCGTTGTAGTTCCGTGGAATTTTGGGGCCAGTGAATACAGTGAAGCGCGATAAAATTCTTAAATGTTGGTGGCCGCCCGCCTGTCTACCCTGGTCGGCTCGGACCAAACAGAGACAAAAGGCGCCAAGAAACTCCCTTCCCTGGCAGTTCCGTGTAATTCCGGTGCCCGTAAAATACAGTTAGACGCCATGCTGGCAGTTCACCGAATTCCCTGTGCAGTCCCGGTCCAGTCTACTACGGCCAAGGCCCAATCTTGGCCCCATAGCTAGTCTAAGCAAGTGTGCTGCCTGGGGTGTACAATGTTGTACACTCCTTCATCAAGAATCTATTCAAAATAAAACTTTCCAATTGACACCTTTGCCCTCAAATAAGTATTTAATAAAGTTTGCCAATTAGTTTTAATTCATGAATAACTTATTTAATTACAGCGTCTTCCTAGCAGCCTTTTTATCAAGACGCCTTCTTACAACAGTGATTTTCCTTGCCTAGAGTACTTCATTCGTTTTTAAAGCTCGGTTCCAAAAAACGAGGCACTCTGATACCTTGCGCCAACTGATTTTCAATGTTGGTAACCCATTGGCTAAGACAGGCCAACGTTGGTCAGCCTAAGCCAATCGATTACCAATGATGGTAAGCCATTGGCTAAGACAGGCCACTGTTGGCCAGACTAAGCCAATCAATTACCAACGTTGGTAGGCCACTGGCTAATACAGGCAAATGGTGGCCAGCTTAAACCAATCGATTGCCAACGTTGGTAACCCATTGGCTCTATTACAGTTTATATTTCTGCGGGCGTTGTCACTACCGTGGTCATTACTGCAGTTGTCGTATTTTGTACGCACTTTGAAGTCATTTTTGGGAAAGCAGACATAATGCCCCAGCTTCTTCTGTTATATGTTGCGTGATAACCTTTGTTTGTATGAAATGCGCATCAACATATGCCACCTCCTACCTCAAACATAGGGTGATCGAGATCTTAATTCAACGTGATTTTTTATTCGTGAAGACATGTAATTGCTTAATCAATCGCTGGATATTTGTTTTAAGGTTTTATTTTTTGCTAAAAAATATTAGTACTTTTTATTTATTTTTAATTTTGTCCGGTTCGGTCTGAATTATAGGCCGTGTTTCGTGACTCAGCAAAGCAAGTTGCTTTGAGATTTTAAAGATCACATACAGCTGACAATACACCCGTGTCATAGGTACTGGGGAGGCGGGTGGATCTTTCGGGGTTGAACCCTGCCTCCCCCCCCCCCGGCTTGGAAACGTTTCCTGGCTGCGTCGCTAAATGGGCATAAGAGAAGAGGCACTATGCTTTTTGCCTTATAAACATACACACAAATCGAAGGAAGCGTGCATTTTGTATTTCGTGTGGAATTTACTGAGCATAACTATCAGTTTTGGGATTACGCGCGTTAGTTTTAGTCGGTGACAGGTGGTAAAAGCTCCTCCCATCTCTTTCCACTTTTGCAGAGCGAAGGATCGGGAGGAGGCGATCTCCTCCCCAGCGTTTACTTTTAACCTGTCACCGACTACGGCGTTTTTCTTCGTGGACGTTCAAAAATGCTACACCTCGCAATGTATACAGCATTCTAATTCAGTTGCTAACTTGCTGTGCGTGTGAAAACAGAAAAATCGTTCCCCCTCGGAGCCATAGCTACAGACTGTTCTCAGCGTGCGCGATCAGCACATTAAAAAAATAAACCAATTAATTATAACGTTGGCAAGCCACTGGCTAAGACAGGCCAATGTTGCCCAGCCTAAGTCAATCGATTACCAATGTTGGTAACCCATTGGCTAAGACAGGCCAACGTTGGCCAGCCTAAGCCAATCGATTACCAATGCTGGCAACTCATTGGTTAACATAGACCAATATTGGCCAGCCTAAGCCAATTGATTACCAATGTTTGTAACCAATTGGCTAAGACAGGCCAATATTGGCCAGCCTAAGCACAATCGATTACCAACGTTGGTAAGCCATTGGCTGAGATAGGCCAATGTTGACCAGCCTAAGCCAATCGATTGCCAACGTTGGTAAGCCGTTGGCCAAGACAGGCCAATGTTGGCCAGTATATACCAGTGCACCACCAATATTGGTAGTACGATGGCCGCATTGGCCCAACATTGGACCATTGTTTGCCGATTGAATACCAATCTTGGCCCAACGTCGTGTGCTGCCTGGGCGGGCTTCTTCTGACAGGCTCATTTCAAAGCCGTTAATTGCTGTTTATCTGGAGCTTGCTTTGGCAGCCTCCCGTGTCTCAAAAGTGTGGTCTAAATAGCGTCCAAAGTGACGCATTGTGGCTGTTTTTCCATCAACCGAAACAAAAGAATGTCTCGGAAGCAGCGTCCGAGGATACAACCGACCAGCGAAAGAAAGCACACGACATGCAGACGAAATCCGCCGGCTGCAAGAGCGCAGTCACCATACTCGTTATGCAACCGCGTTTTCTTTTATTTTTGTTACTTGAAGTTTTGTTATCATTGTCTGCATTAATTTTCAAGCCAAAGGTAGATTACAAGACAGATTATGTTCGTGTCAATAAACCACGGTCGAAGCGGGCACTTTTGATATTTCTTTAAAAGCAAACCGAAACCAGATTTCTGACCGAAACAAGGAGGTAGCGCCATCTATCAATAGGAGCGGCAAACACACCCCGCACCTCCACTTGGTCGTCTGCGTCGCCGCCCGCCGTTGACCCAGGCAAGTTTCTTGGCCTTATTTTTTACGGAAAGAGAACTACGCTTTGTAACTTTACAAGGAAACACCGACCTGTGAAATACACCTTTGACGAAAAGTTTTAGATTGCTACGTGCAGGCGTCGATTTTTACGGTCCATTTTAGATCGAGCCTGGTGGCTTGAGCCACCCTAAGAATAAACAACATAACCGTATAACGCATATACACCGGAATACTCCTCAACGCTGTTTTACCATAGCCATGTAAGACTACTGCAAGTTTGAGATGGATTTTACTCTCACTACTACTTGCATGCATTTACTTTATTATTATTATAGTAATATATAAATATAGCGCCATATTTTAAGACATAATGACCGAACATAATATGTTTTTTACGTGCTCTCGCTTGGTTTGGCCCTTTTTTACATCAAGGCATCGGTTCACCAGTGCTACATGTACTCACTCTATGTTTTTATCTAGTTCTTTCGCGCTTTGGAATCTTGAAAAAATCTGAAGAAACTGTAAGAATCATTCTCCACGTGATGGTCCCATCATTTACGAAGCACCCTAACGTAGCGCGAGTCCGCAAATAAAATTTACGATCTCACCCGTTTGCCTGAAGTGCTTTTCTCACCATTGCAATGCTATCTTTTAGCAGATGATCATCTCGATTTACGCCCGGACTTTCGATAAACCATATTTTGCATCGCACCTTACTATGAATACTTATAAGTGTCTGAAACTCATTATATTTCAAATCAAATTTAATATCAGAATATCGTCTTTATTCACACGATTCAAACGACGGCGCCGGCTTGGATGGCTGGCGTGTGGAAGACGGCTAACTCCTGCATTCGTCGTCTGCTCCAGGCATCTTGAAGACCTGAAGTTGCAGTCGTAAATATTTCAAAAACAAGCGATTGCCGGCAAACTTCTGTCGAAACATATATGAAATTTACACTTTCTCTATCAGTGATTTTGAGAAATTTAAATGTGGCTTCTGATTTTTGAAGAGTCGGGTTTTTGTAGCGAAACCTAGCCACATGGACTTGTCCACAACAACGACCCTAGCAACGTTTTCTTTAGGCCCATGACATCGCACCCACGGAGTCAATGAGGAAGCAGAAGGTTTCAATCTAGGTTGTAAACACTGAGAGTAGTGAGGAAACAAGGTTTAATATAGTTAATAATCCAGTGGTTGTAAACTTTCTGTGTTTATCATTGTTCAGCAGGCACCACCCCAGAATATGATCCCTTTAGCTCAGCTCCAACCAGTAATATGTTTCCCTCTTTAGTGGTGTTGAGCCAGAGAGCGGCCACACTTGGTCATCATCCTCCTCCACACTTTGCGGCACATCTTGCTCTGCCATTCCATATGGCGAAGGCATTTCGGTGTTGTGTTTTTAAGTAAGGCGCGCCATGGCACTGAGGTTCGGGGGCTATAGAAAACTGGCTGCAATCTTGCGTCAGCAAACGTGCTATATAAGAATGGTCCCTATCCGGGATATGCCGATGTTCTACTGAAAATGTCGTGTCATCTGGCGAATTTGTTTCTTTGCTAGGCAAGTGACGTCTTGGATTACTACGTTTCAATGAGCGTCCTTGCTGTGGTTTTTGTTGCCGCACTTGTTAAGGTGGGAAGCTCTCATCTCGTGGAGGCGGTATGAACTGAGCCATGAATCAATCCTGTGCCTCTAGGAATGCGGGGTTCTGCTGAATTAATGCTGCTAATACACTGAATCTATGTTCAAGTCCTGGGGTGATGGTGTCTCTGGTATTTCTTGAGATGGTGGAATGCTCACTTCCGGTGGGTGGACAGTTCCGGATAGAGGGTGATCATCGGGAATGCCTTCAGCTCCGGGTGGTGGTTCGTGCTGGGTGAGGCTGGACA
Organism: Ixodes ricinus; assembly: GCA_037355805.1. Lineage (NCBI taxonomy): Eukaryota > Metazoa > Arthropoda > Arachnida > Ixodida > Ixodidae > Ixodes > Ixodes ricinus. Next base: position 46,188 of record JAZHYW010042711.1, on the reverse strand, counting down.
TTTCTGTGCCGGAGGCCTCCAGCGGCGATGGCAAAAGGTCACTACGTGAGTACTTTCCTCGAGGCGCCAGAGCACAAAGGGACCGGTGGTCTGTGAAGTGGGCGCTAGGTTATTTCGCAGGAGCAGTAAAATTCAATCTATTATTATCATCTTTTGTGTTATATAATATAATAATATTATTGTTTGAAACACTTTCCATGAGGATATTTGTTTTTAAATATTATCCATGCTTAACTTCTAATTGATGTTTCTGGAAACGGCAGTCCTTGTTCGCGATTTCGTCGTTGTGGAAGTTCGTTCGGTTTTGTTCGGTTTCTTCGAATCGGCGCCACTGGGTCTTGCCATAGCCTCCTTTATACTTACAAAACCTGAAAGGTAGTCACGTGACGCTGCTGGCGAAAGTGAAACGGTAGAACGGCAAGCGACGTGTAAGGAGAATGTTATGTAACGGGCACCGTGCTGCGGCGAGACGCCGAAACACACTACATTTTATTGCGAAAGCATTAACTGTGTCATAGAGCGAGCTGACGTTATCAAACTGAAGCGCGAAAACGGCACCTGGTTTCCTCCGGTCCCATTGAATGGTGCGCGTCGACGGGGCTCTCATTGGTCGCTGCGCTCGTCAGTTTCTGCACTGACCACTCACCCCATGGCGCTGCGTGTTCATTAGCGCGGCGTTAACAAGGAGCGCCCAAAGACTCATGGGGAGCACACGCATTGACCGGCAATGAACAGTACGCAGCAGACAAAAAAGAAAGCTGACAAGCGGATTGCATGCATTCGGATTCCCAACTCATAAAAAATGTTCAGGTGTACCTCGATAATTGTTTTTCTCCTGTTGGCGAGGGTATACATGGAACGCCACCACTTCCCCGTTCCCCGTTTCGGTTTCGTCCGTTCGGTTTGCACTTACATTTGTGCGGCCAACTGCCGCGGCTGATTTATAACAGATTACAGAGATTGATACATGGGAACAGTGTCGAAAGGTCACTATGCAAGATGAGGATGGCGACGTTGAGAGGATGACACACAGGGCGAAGGCGGTTCCTTAGTCTGAGCCCTGGGCCTCGGTACCTCGGAGGCGGCAGCTTTTACTTTGGTTAGGCTACCTCCTTGGAGCCTAATGCTTCGACCCCACTGGACCCCAGTGAGCAACAGCGCCATCGTCTTCCTGAGGCTCCTTCATGCACCGATCGAATGGCGTGCCGGATCCCCTTGGCTCGCTGCTGACCCACCAACCCGCCTCAAGGAAATCGGGACTTCTGCGAACCGGACTGCCATCCTCCCCATTACCAAGAACCCATGTCGTCGTCATCTTGCATGTATAAACTCATCACATTATCACGTTCACTAGACACGGCACCGCGCGCCTGCATGGTACGGGGTGCTTCCTTTTCGCGCGGCCGCGGCTATCCAGAGCCAAAAATAAAGAGCAAAGACTAAAGAATATCTCATGCTTGGAGATTTCGGTGGTCCATGCGCAATAGGCCACACAACAGCCCAGACAGTGCAGATTGTCCTGAGGACGTCCTCAGCTGGTCAAGACGTCTTCGTCCCGACGAAAACGTCGTCGGGACGTCCGAACTAGTCCGGACATTCTTGTCCTTTCAAAAGACATCTTGAGGACGTTTTTAGGTCTTTAATTTAGAAAGACCAAAAAGTATTCTCCCGCATGATTTTCGATGGTACAAAATGTTTCCTGCCGGGAATTAAAAACGAAAGCAGAAAGAGTTCGAAAATAAGAATTTGTTAAAGGATACTTTGATTGAACAGTTTAATTGCGCCCGCCGAGGCCACAGCCCTCGGCGGCCGAAATCGCCATAGCGACGACATCAGCAGTCAGTCGCATTGCTTTTCCCGAGCGAACAAAGTGTTCTGGCGGAATGAGAACTGCAGTGTGTAATGCTGTCGCTTTGCTCTTTTAGTTCGCGTCGGTGACAAGTGTTCCTTGATGTCTCCAAGCTGCCAGTCAGCGGACGGCGGTGCGCCCACACCACAGCCATATCAAGATCATCCGAGAGAGCATCGACGCATGCCCGGGGCAACTACGTCACCAGGAAGGGCTACAAGAGCAACTGCTGTGGTGCGGCAGGCTGCAGTCTGGCGGAATGAGAACTGCAGTGTGTAATGCTGTCGCCTTGCTCTTTTAGTTTGCGTTGGTGACAAGTATTTCTTGATATCTCCAAGCTGGCAGTCAGCGGACGGCGGTGCTGCCACACCACAGCCGTATCAAGATCATCGGGGAGAGCATCGACGCATGCCCGGGGCAACCACGTCACCAGGAAGGGCTGCAAGAGCAACTGCGGTGGTCCGGCAGGCTGCAGTCTGGCGGAATGAGAACTGCAGTCTGTAATGCTGTCGCCTTGCTCTTTTAGTTTGCGTCGGTGACAAGTGTTCCTCGATATCTCCAAGCTGCCAGTCAGCGGACGGCGGTGCGGCCACACCACAGCCGTATCAAGATCATCGGGGAGAGCATCGACGCATGCCCGGGGCAACCACGTCACCAGGAAGGCCTACAAGAGCAACTGCGGCGGTTCGGCAGGCCGCAGTCGGGCCGAATGAGAACTGCAGTGTGTAATGCTGTCGCCTTGCTCTTTTACTTTGCGTCGGCGACAAGTGTTCTCCTAATATCTCCAGCTGCCAGTCAGCGGACGGCGGTGCGGCCACACCACAGCCGTTTCAAGATCATTGAGGAGAGCATCGGCGCATGCCCGAGGCAACTACGTCACCAGGAAGGGCTACAAGAGTAACTGCGGCGGTTCGGCAGGCTGCAGTCTGGCGGAATGAGAACTGCAGTATGCAATGTTGTCGCCTTGCTCTTTTAGTTTGCGCGGTGACAAGTGTTCCTTGATATCTCCAAGCTGCCAGTCACCGGACGGCGGTGCGGCCACACCACAGCTGTATCAAGATCATCCGGGAGAGCATCGACGCATGCCCGGGGCAACCACGTCACCAGGAAGGGCTACAAGAGCAACTGCGGCGGTTCGGCAGGCTGCAGTCTGGCGGAATGAGAACTGCAGTGTGTAATTAATGCTGTTGCCTTGCTCTTTTAGTTTGCGTCGGTGACAAGTGTTCCCTGATATCTCCAAGCTGCCAGTCAGCGGACGGCGGTGCGGCCACACCACAGCCGTATCAAGCTCATCAGGGAGAGCATCGACGCATGCCCGGGGCAACTACGTCACCAGGAAAGGCCTACAGGAGCTACTTCTGTGGTTCGGCAGGCTGCAGTCTGGCGGAATGAGAACTGCAGTGTGTAATGCTTTCGCCTCGCTTTTTTAGGTAAGGTTCCGACATTGTTTCTTTACTGTAGGTTCTTTAACATTCCGCTGGACTGCCCTGTATGTAGCATGTCGGCGGAAAGCGATTGCCTAGCTTGCCTTAAAGCCGTGTCACCTGATTCTCCTCATTTAAAATGTGCGGAATGTTCAAACCAGTATCACGTCGGCAAGTGTTCCGGCGTTGGAAAAAAAGCATTCAAAGATATGTCACCGGTAGATCTGAACTCTTGGAATTGCAACACTTGTAAACTCCACCGTCAAAGGCAGTCGGTTGGGTCGAACGATGATGTCTCTGGGCCAAGTAAAGAAGCGACTGATGGTTCGTGTGGACTTGGTCTCGACATTTTTACGGCAATAATTTCTGAAATGAACTCAACTCTGGTGACAGTGCTGAATAGGATAGAAAAAATTGTGAAAACCCTAAAAGCGCATAAACCGAAGTATGACAGCATTATCACAAAACTGAATGAAAATGAGAAAAAGGTTGAGGGATTGAAAACAACCCTCAACCAGCTATCGGCGCAGTATCGGGAGATACTTGCGAACTCCCAAAGCCAGGCAAAGCTTATCGAGGAGCTAAATAAGAAAACATACCATCTGGAGGCACTAATTCTTGAAAGGGACAACGAAATCCTCAGCCTCAAGACTGCTATTGACAACGCAGAGCAGTAATCAAGGCGTAAAACATTGAGATACATAGGGTCAGAGGAAGTGAAAACGAAAACTTGGTAGAGGTTGTGACTGACCAAGCCAGGAGACTTGACCTCCCACCTCCAACAAGTCAAACCATCGAAACGGCACATAGACTAAGAACCAGAGAGGGGAGAATCACTCCCATTTTGGTCAGATTCACCCAGAGAAGCACCAGGAACATGTGGATCAAGAAACGCTTTTCCTTGAAAGAGGAAGGGATATATGTAAATCACAACTTCACAAAGACGCTGAAAAACCTCTTCTGGAGCACAAAAACTAAGGCCAGGGAAAAGAACTACACATTTGTTAGGGCGCGCAACGGAAAGATATTCGTTAAAGAAAACGAAACCAGTCCTGTCATACGATTCGAGAATGAGAATGACCTTAACAAGGTAAGTTAAATGGCAGGGACGTATCAGTCTTTTCAAGAGTGGGACGCGTTCGTACAGTCTGCTGTTCAGAATAAAAACACTGCTATTGGTCTAAACTTGTTGCATGTTAACATTCGGAGCTTGAGGAAGAACTGGGATGAATTAAACATTTATCTTGCAGATAGATTGGCTGAGCTTAGCGTGATAATTCTTACAGAAGTAAATGTTGATGAACAAACTTGTGAGATGTTCACTTTAGAGGGCTTTCATCGATATCAAGCTTGTAGACAAGGCCGTAAAGGAGGAGGTATCGTAATGTTCATAAATGATAACTATTTAACCAATCAACTTAATATGACATTCCATGTGGAACCCTATCAGCGGCATGAGGGCAGCTGATCTTACGTGCCTGGGGTTGAAGTAAGTAATCCGACGGTTTCATTTACTATTTGTGCTGTTTATCGGCCTCCTGATTTAAATGTGGGATCATTCATTTTTTGAGTTCTCGGATATGCTAAGTAATTTAAATGTGTGTAAAGCTTTATCATTAGCCGGTGACTTTAATATACACGTGAGAAATGCTTCGAAAAGTGGCGTTAAGGACCATCATGACATGTTGGCAGGCTTTGGTATTGAAAAATTGATTACGGACTACACTAGAGAGGAGCATCTTGGAAACAAAATAACAAAAACTTGCATTGATCATGTATTGGTCCGACTAGACTGCATGTCCATAGTGGCTGGTGTAGTTCGTAAAAAGCTTTCTGATAACTATTTTACTGTCTGTGTCGCAATGCTGGATAACATAGCTGAAGACAATAAAAATAATAAAAAATATATAACAATATTGGACAACAAGAATGTAGATAAATTGATTTCAGAGTTCGACTGGAACTCTTTAGGGCATCTTCCTCACACTCACATATATGAAACTATGGTTGGAGTGTTTTCTAATATATACAAATACTCCCAGAAAACTATCAGACTAAAACAGAGAAGTGTGGGTAAAGTATGGATCAACAGTGACATACTACAGCTATGTCGACTCAAGGACAAACTATGGACTAGGTGTAAACAAAATCCGGGAGATCAGTCCTTAAAAGATGAATTCCGTTCAGTAAGGAACAAGTTGACAGCTAAACTCTGATTTGCAAAACGCAGTTACTATAAAGAAAAATTTAATAATACTAAAGGTAACGCTAAAAGAGCGTGGAACCTAGTAAATGAGCTAACAGGAAAACAAACAAAAACAAACATTGATGATACAATCGCAAGAAACTTTGGTGAATCAGCTGATTGGGTATCGTTATGTGAAACATTCAGTAGGAAATGTGTGACCGATGTTGCATGGAACTTAAAAGCTAAAATGAACTTCCAGACAGCAAAGCGGGTTATCAACTCTAGCACACAACCTGAACTCGGCATATCTGCATTCGATGACTGAAGCAGATTTGCATTGCATAGCAACCACTATGTGGATAAAAAGCCGGTAGAATTGACCAGATTCGTTTAAGAGATATTGTACATAATTTTGATAAACTAGAGGATGTGTTACTAGCTGTTCTAAATGGCATAATCGACACCGGGGTTATTCCAGCTGGGCTGAAAAGTGCGATTATAAGGCCGTTACTTAAAGGAGGAAGAAAAAGGATGTTGGAAGTCACGGACCCCTATCGATTGATGAACTGATGAGTGTGCTAGCGCACTGCGAAGTTAAACGCGTGACAAAAATTGAAAGGAAAAGGGTGATTTACATCGAGATGAGGAGAAACACGACGAACACGAATGGGCGCAGACTAACAACTGTTTGATCTTTCGTTTTCTCCTTTCAATGCCTGAGTTTCTCATGCGTGAGTTTGGAAAAGAACGAAAGTTATGAAATAATGATGAATGTTCTTCAGAAAGATGCGTGGACGTGCGATTGTTGTGGTGTTCTTTCCTTTTTTCTTGATAAACGTTCGGTTTTTGTGGTGTGAGGTGACCTTGAAGCTGGTGCTGGTGTCCGCCTCGTTATGGTATGTGGTGTCTCAGCAGTTCAATTTCGCTTTTCGTTCAGTGCAATGGATGAATAACTTACACACTCAGAGCCGTATATGTAGAGAGTTTGGTCAATGGGAGGTGCGGGCAGAGCCAGGGCGTGCGTCAGACTCGGAAAGAGGGCTTGGCATGCTCTCTTGACCAACCAGAAGCCGAAAAGAATCCCTAGCGGTGGTAGCAAGAAACAGCTCTGATCAAAAGTCTATGTTCGTAAATGGTTTTAATAAGCACGTAAGAGTGAAGTGTAGTAACTCTTCGTGGTTGAAAATAGGGTGCACGTGTGCGCCGCTCAACTCTGTTTTGCTCGGACAGAGTGTGACCGCTCGGACGGCAGATTCCTGCCCCTCAGCGCTTGGCGTACGAATTATGTCGATCGTTCCGCTAGTCGCACTCTTCCACCATCATTTTGGATGAGCGTGATTGAAACATCACGTGTACCATATTTTCAGTCATTAAGAGTTACTCCAATGCAGTTATCAGGTTTGTTTCTCGCGACCACCGCCAGGGTATTATTTCCGGCTTCTGGTTGGTCACATTCGAATTTCTGAAGACGCCCTGGGACACGCCCAGCCCGCTTTCGGCCAATGGCGCCTCCTCATTTGTCTCCTATACTTCCCAACGAATGGCCAAACTCTCTACGCATATACGGCTCTGCACACATGCCGTGCTTCCCTGAGGCCATGTGAAAGGCTTCATGATTTCACGCTTGTTTTCTATTTTTTGACCTGTTCATGACTGATGTATTTCCAAATATCGGTTCGCAGCTGCATCTTGCGCAATGCGCCGCTAAGTTGCCAGGAGCTTGCAATTGCCCACATGCATATTTATGTTCTCTGAGTATGTCATTTAAACACCTCCCAGTCTGCCCCATCGTATGAGTTTCCGCACGTCAATGGTATTTTGTGACGACCCCTCGCTACTCGTGACAGTGTCAGGTGCTTGGGCGCAGCCATAATCATCATTATGATTATCGGCCGTCGTGAAGCGCGAGGCCCAGCTGGTTTAGCGTGCCGGCCCCTCACGCGCCTCTGCAGAAGCAGGAACGATTTGGCCCGCGTTTGTCGAACACTGCCTCCGCGTCACACTGGACTGCCGGTCGTATCCAGACACCTCGGTTTGAGTACTCGGCAAACATTACACATACGGATTCTACAAACTTTTTTGTGCTTTACCCCACATTTCGGTTGACCCGATGTGTCGCCTTCCTCTTCGTTAACCCTTTTTGCGCGGTCCTTTTAGCTTAAAGGGGCGGATAGGACCACTTTGACCTCGTGCGTTCTGCATTTTTTTCAGTCGGTGCAAAAATTTATGAATGTAGGCATCACTACCAGTGGTTTTTTCACCGGGTCCTTTTCCTTAGTTTGTTATTGCCTCTGAGTGTTGCTATGCATTTTCTGCCACAGCTTCTAGCAGTGCTTCTGGGTAGCCGCTTGCTTGTAGTCTGGAGATTTGTCTTTGTAGGCCTTCTGACATTCTGTGGTGGCATGACTTCTCATAGCCTACCATACGCACCCAGGGGCGACATCCTCTTCACCAACTAGTGTTGCCCCGAATCGTACGGCAGTATGCCTTTTGCCCCTCTGGTCTTATACATCCAGCATGTATGCTTTGTCTCCAAATGCCATTTCAATATCTAAGTATATCAGCCTGCGTCTCTCCGGTTGCTCAAATGTGAATTCTAGGCTCTCTAGTCACTTTCCTGAACCCCTGCTTGACCTTTTCGCACACGGGTACTGTCCTTTTGTTCATCGGAAAACATACCAGAAAATCGTCCACGTATTGAAAGCACCTTGTGACTCCGATCTCCTTAAAAAAATGGCACTAGATCTATGTTGCCTCTTGCAAGGTATATGTCGCATAAGGCTGGTGCCATGCGCGAGCCTATGCAAATGCCCTCTTTTGGCGTGTAAACACTTCCGCCATACCTGACGCTGAGGAGCTTAAGTATGTGCGGTGGAGATCGAGGAAAGCTGATGTGCTGATCCACTCTGGTTTTGGAATTTTGACTCTTCCGTAGACGTCCACGCACTCTTCCACTGCCTCCAAGGCTCCTTGCGTGCAAGGTACAATTTGTTTTAGGTTTTTGCTTTGGAACATTTACGACTGCGTAGGGCAGCACGTGCGGCGCGTGGAACACCAATCTCTGCATTCTCCTTGATGCTTGGGTAATATAACAAATGATATATTGAAACCATATGTGTCTATTCTCACAAAAAGGTAAGTAGCGAATTTAGTTAATTACTCACCTGACTAGTGACGGTTGTTTGCCTCGAATGTCTGCTAAGCTCGAAAAAATATTGTGAAGACGGCATCAGCGTACACTTTTCACGAAATCTGCTTCTGGTAAGAAAATATCACCCAGTATGCTACTCCTTCACAAGCAAATTATGAACTATAAATAATGAATTTTTATTATAATTAATATATAATAGTTCTGCGCATGTTAGCCTGCACGTGTAATTGCCAAGCCTCTCAGACTGCCCTTTAGTGTCATGCTGAACGCTCTGGGCACGAAATTAAAAAGAAAAAGAAACCGCCACGTTCACTCATTCCGAACATCGGTTCCGGTCTGAGGATACGTCTGCAGCTCTTCCAGCCCTCTCTGTCAGGTATTGTTTTTTCATACTAAACAATTTGTGAACCTGCTATTCTTAAACCTTCTTTTATTGTTCACATGTCCTGATGTGCTCTTGAAAGAGCAGGATCTTTCTGAAGTTCATCCTTCTATCCGTCTGGCTTTAGAGCCCCATCTATCCCTTCAATCTCAGTAGGTAATTCTTCTTTGTTCCGGAAACAGACCGCCGTACCAAGCACAACGATGGGTGAGTTTGTTTATCAGCAAAGGTACCCTGCGCTGAAGAAAAAAATCTAATTTTATTTTTGCTTTAAGCGCGAGCTATACATGACTTGCACTGATGTCACATCGACGGTCATGGATGCCTCCATTTAGTGCCTCGCTTAGAAGGATAACAGCCAACTATTTTTGTTCCGGAAGGTTTTTTGTATGTTATTTTTGTAGTAGGGTGCGTGAAAGAGCATCTCTTCGCAGAGTTTCTTTGCGTTGACTTTGCTACAGCGTCATCTTTCCGGCGATCTCTTTTTCATTTTTCTTTTTCGCCGTGCTCCGCCTACAAAAGGACGTCGTCGCCCTAAACAGAAGGACACGGATGCACCCTACGGCGGCCACTGATGAGCGCGTAGCCAGCAGTGTGCATTTGACTCCGTCGACATTGTTTCTCTCCCGGCGTGAACACGTGGAGAAGAGACGAAACCGATCACCAGCACGGAGCGGTGCCGTAATATGTAAACCATGTACAAAATATCTGAAAGAATGTCAGGGAATTTAGTTTTTGCTCAGCGCAAGAATAAAACACGCAAAGTCGATCTCTCATTCACCGCCAACATGTAGTGCTGGAGGTATGGACCAGATGCCGATGTGAGCCTAACCGTTAACTCATGAAATATTTAAACTGACTTTCAGACATTCAAAATGCCAAAAGGGTGGCCGACAGAGCTCTCGAATACGTGGAGCTCTCTGGCGCCGCGGAAACAGGCGAGAACGGTCCCCGTTTTCGCATTTAAAAAACGTCAAAAAATTATATACTTTTACTAATGCAACGGTTAATACTGGAAACCTTGGCCTTTGGCTCTTACTGCAAGCTCTATATTTGGGTTTAAGAATGAGCGTTCGGCGAGGCATAGTTGGTGTATGAGGTGAAAAAAACATTGCGATTTGTTTGTGGTCCAGACCGGGGACGGCTTGACGAGTCCGCGTATTATCGAGGGACTGTTGGCGTCTTCTTCAACTAGACTCGTTTGATTAACCTGCTTGTCTTTTCTGGAGGAGAAAAGTGTAGGGCAGGAGTACGGACGGTATGTGTATTGAGGTACGACCCCTTAGACTTTCTTCGCCCGTGCTGGACCTTTATGGAAGTCGAAGGAGCCCACTCTTTGAACCACACTCCGTTCGTTCCTACCTGAGACTGCAGCTAATAGAAAGAGCGCGAGAACTCGGGGTGTTCTTCCTCAAAGAGCGCTCGCCCTAGAAATGCAGGCCTCAAAGCCAGAAGCGCGGGCTAGGTCGTGCTTCGTCATTTGGATTCGATCTCTGCTTAAAAGGCATTTGAAAAAAAAGAAAAAGTGTTTTAAAAGTGTAAAAGAAACACGCCTGTCAAAAAAAAAGACGCGAAAAACAAATTTCAGAGAAATATTGACGGCGCGACATTTGTATCAACTTCTACACGCAAAGCTCATGACGTTAGGTAAACGTCATGCCTTCTGTCCACCTCAACGTGATGGCCAAGCCGATCCAGCCCTCCTCCACGTCAACACCTTCTAGAAGAGAATGCCGTAGCGCTCCGTGTGGTTACGTGACAATGTCGGAGAACGAAGTCCATAGCGCATTTACGTGAGAAAAATTTCTGCTATCGACGTGAAAAAACGTTATTGTCGAGCGGCAGCGGGGTGTTGCGTGAGCGTTTATCCGACATTAATATATGCTTTAAAAGCGCAGTATTGCACAATATATATATAAATAAATATATATAAATATATATATATATATATATATATATATATATATATATATATATATATAATATAAACATAATATACAACGCGCTATCAAGGTTGAAACTACTAATTTATATTTATAATTATCCCCGTAACCGCGGGACTACGTGGCGATCTCGCAGATCCCCACTACTTTGCAAATGAACCGGTCCACTGCAACGTTTTCTTCCCTCAGCACGCGGGCCTGATTCTAGTAAATTTAAGTTGTGTGCGAGCTGCTGACTGTCTAAAAATTGTGCATCTCCACGTGGTGATGATCTTGGTTAGAGCAGAAGCTCTGGTGGTACTTGCCATGAGCAGACGCTAGCCGCAAGCATGACGACGCTCGTTAGATTTCATTATATCAGAAAGAGATGGTCGTATCGAACGTGGTCATATCCGCATTTCAGAGCATTCGATCGCAGCACCCTCTCGTCTATAAACGTGTTGAGCCAGATGATGCGCAAGTTCATCTCGATTATATGCGCATTTGACCACAGCGCGCCTCTGCTGTATAGATGTTGAGCGGCTACATGCAACGTTTATGTCATGCATGAAACCCAGGTCGGAGTTGCTGCCACATGCAGACCCCTGTCGTCGCTGTCGCTGCGCAAACGAGATTTCAATATTTTTTGGCATCATTCTTTCCATTTTGTGCTTCGTCCTACACGAGGCTCGTAATATTTTTATCATTTATTCGCCGCGCGCGCATGGTGGGCGTGCTCGCGTGCTCGCGCAGCACGTGATCTCGCTGGGCGGAAGCACGAGCATTCCGACGTACCGGCCTACGGCGGAGGCGACATATGGACGTGGCTAGCCCCTAAGGAGGCTTTGCCCTAAGACGAACCCTGAGAGACTTTCAGGAGGAAAGGAACCAGGGAAAAACCCGGTCATCGCCGCAAGGAGCGCACGCGAACAAAAGGATGGGTCGACGACGTTAAGCCTCCGCACTGCTGCGCGCGCGGTGGCCGCCGCTGCTCTCGTGTGTGGTTCTTTTTGGTCGTTCCCGTCATTTCTTGGTCGTCCGCCGTGGTCTCAGCAGTCTCCAGTTTTTTTTTGTTCGCTTGATACTACGGCATTCACGTTGATTCGCGGAACAAGTCTGCTACGGTTTGAGTGACATGTACCAACCTGTCAGCGACGGCACTGGTCGATTGTCGATAGCCCTCTTCTTCGACGAGAGAGATTAAAGTTCGTGTTCAAATGTTTTCGTCACGGATATCGTCGGACGTATGGATACGATCGACAGATGAGAAACAACCTACTTACGGGCTTCCTTGTATGTGGGACGTGCGTAAAGTGCTGCAGTCGGGTTGTTGTTTTCGTTGTTTTCGTTTTTCGTAATAGAATGAAATCTTGTTTGTCGTTATCCGTGTGCGGTTGCGTCGACTTTTGTAAATATGCGTGGTAATATTGTTTTCCCTGGAAGGGAAATAACGGTTCGTGTGATTATACAAAGTGCGTTGTTTGTCTTATGTGTTTAATTATACCTAATGTTATTTTATTGCCTTCACCACTTTTATACTATAACCTTAACTGCATTAAGGTAATAGTATTGTTGTATACAAAATAACATACTTTGTTCTAAGGCCGCTCGAGCCCATAGGGACAAGGAAATTAGTTGACTGTAAATATAAGTTTAGTACCCCTGCCACGCGGAAAAGTTAATATATTTTCATTAAATGATACAGGATTTAATCAGCTCGCGGTCTTGAGTGGTTATACGAGTGTTGCAAGTTGATTCGTCGACCCCTTATTGTCATTCGATGGCCAAATTACATTACTTTGCCATATGGCCGAGGTATGATGCAAGAATTCAGTGACTGCACACGATAACGATTGCTTACATGATCGTAAGTGCACTTGTCTAGCCGTGTCCGCGTTGACTACGTCAACCTGATTTTTAACTGTGCAGTCTGTTTCGCCGTGTCCGATCACTGCGTGTCTCATGCCATTCTCGTCCGAGTATTTTTGTGTTAAGATATGTAGCCCCTAAAGCTGATAAGTTGCGAATGACTCAGTAACATCTGTTACGCCTGCCTCGTGCCGTTGGCTCAGTACCGGCTTGATTAAGCGGTGTGATGTTTTGCCCGTTCAATAAAATGTTTTTGAGACCCCGCGCTGTGCTGCAGTTTATCAAACGCTAATAAGAAACGCGCGCGATGCCGACCCCAAAAGCGCGTTGCGGCGGTCGATCCGCGCGTTGCCTTCGGTTCGACAGGCGCTCCCGATGGCCTGCCCTTCCCGACGTCACGAGAAGAGCGTTACGGCCTGCGTCTTCCTAGGAGTGTAAAGGTCCACGCGCCCGAAATTCCCATAGCGAAATAAGTGGAAAGGAGGTGACTGCCGACCCGCAGTCGAGCCCTCGCTCCGTCAATATTGCCGTAAAGAAATTTGGCACTCGCGCATAAGTTATTTTCCGACACTCGTGGCAAGAAGACCAAACGATTTGCATTCTTCTCTTTGAGTTTGTTTTTTAAGAGGTGAAGGGAGTATGACATGGATCCCGGTGGCCGGGTGGGTTAGCGCCCTTTGAGATCGGAGCACGGCTATGAGACCGACACTCTGTTTCCAAACAACAGCGTTTCCCACACCGGGTGTGGGCAGGCACGGCTCGAGCTGCAGAAACCAGTTTGCGCGTGAGGTGAAGCTTCTGCGCATGCGCGATGGCGACAACAGCACCACCGTTGGGCGTGAAGCCGGAGGCCGTGTATTGGTCTGTGGCGAAGGGAGAACTCGCGCTGTAAGGCCCACATCAGCAGGGGTTGGGTGCTTGGCCCGTCCCTATTTTATGCAATGAGCGTCTAACCGCGTCCGGTCGTGTATCCCAAGTCCGTGGTGCGCGTCCGCAGATCTCAGGCTAGCCGGTGTACTGCAGTGCTGGATTTATCAGCTACAGCCTAGACTGAACAAAGAAGCCACGTTAAAGGGTCGTGAAATAATGTCGGGTTTGAATCTTCGCGGCTTTGCGTAAAGCCTTGCTGGTCTTTGACTGATTCAGAACCTTCTTGAGCCTCAGAAGCTCGCTTTGATTCAGGGGAGCTGCTTTGGTTCAGAAGCTTCACTGATTCAGAAGCTACTTTGTCGCGATGAAGTTGTGAGGATAGGGGACTGTTTGTTTCAGTCTTGCGTTCGCGGAAAGCTAGATGACGTAACTGTGGGATCGAAAGCACCCGCCTGACGGCGGTCAAGCGCGGCTCATGGATTGGACACGGGAACTGCGTGAGGCACTGGGGCGTCGGCTGGTAGCAATGGATGCCTCGGAAGGACGCCTCGTATGTGTGGCTCATGCGCCGCCACTGCGGCGATGATAAGAGCGGGCGATGGGCAATACTTGCAGCGCTTAAGCACGCGTTTTCAAGAAGTTGCCAGCCCTGCTCATTTGTACGGACAATGTTGACGCCATGTTATAGGCACCGTTCCACGTGACTGGCTTGTGCTGGCTCCAGTTGCTCTCACATCTTGCATGTGTGCGTCTGGATCGCTGACTTTGTCGGAGCGTCGGTGCTGGGGCGAAATTCGCACTCGCACACACTTAACACAACGCCACGCCTGTGTGTTAGCTGGTACCGAACTTCCACGCAACCGCCGAAGGTGACAAACACCTGCCGAAGGCCGACACACGCAGCCTCCAAGGCGTCAGTTGCGTGAGGCGACTCCTGTCGATGCGGCTCACACCCCTACAGGATTCGAAATGTTTGAGTGCAATACCAGCGCGAAATTCATCTCGCATGTGTCCCCCAACAGCATATTGGGAAGGTCTGGGACTTGGGTTGAGCAGGGCATCATCCGGAAATCGGAGCCTGGGCTTTACGTCAGGATTGGCTCGTGCGGCAGCAAATATAATTTTGCTCACCCCCAGATTGTGTGAGAACAGTCCCCTGACCGGAGTCGGCCGCTGATCGTTCAGGCACTGCACACGGCAGCTGGATTCAGGTTATTTCTTGCCGGATAGTGTGTCCATATCGCACGCAGGCGACAAGTCGGGCTGTGGAGTGCCAGAGCGTGTCAGCTGCTGGCTGAATCAATGCCAACGATGTTTTCTCCCCGAGCAGGCACATATTGAAGCACCCTAAGTCCGCGAAAACAATATAAGCACCGTTTACGAGTAAATATTTGTAAATATATCAATTTTTTGGGTGCCGCCAAAGAAAAAAATGTTTTAATAGACGATAATCAAAAAGAAGTCCGGTCATAGTCGGTTCCGGTTTTAACCGATGCTCGAGCACGCTCGAGACTGTGCCTTATATTTGTCTGTGAGGGACAATAAGAAACTTGGATTCCTCGATGCATAACTTCTTTTAGGCATTGTGCAGAATGCCATTTGGGACCGTGAAATTTCAAAGTGTTCGTTAGCAATAAGCTGACGTCTTCACCGTCTGAACTGGATATGGTGTGCAGACATTACGACGACTCTGAAAAAGCAGACCAACATAAAGGGGTATTCACACAGGAGAAATGCCGGGGATTTCACCCCGGCGCTTGCGCATCACTGAGACGACCAACGCGATGGCTTTTGCACATCCCAAAGCCGAGACGCCTTCGTCGCGGCATGCGTGTGCCGTGAAGAAATCCCCGGGATTTCTCCCTCGTGCGAATACCCCTGTGAACGCGCATGACTATACTGCGAGAGTAAAAATACGGCTGCAAATATTGAGTTGTCCCCAAACGAGAGAAATGCGGTTGGGGCTCACAATATTGCACTGTTTAATACGCGCTTATATAAATGCAGATGTCTTATGTGCGCTGCCTCGAGATATTGTATAAGAGATATTGCCGTTGGGTAAAATAGTCTGAAGTTACAAACCGGGCCTGCAAGGATTTGCATGCTTTCAGTTAACACCAATTTGAACTATTCACCACTCGTTCATGAGCAAGGTGTTGTGTGTTTTCTTCAATATTGTTCGTGTAAACTCGATGTTATTTGTATTACTGTATTGAGGGGGTGTTGTTCTTAAAGGAGCATTGGCTGTTTGCTACGGTTGTTTTCAGTTTTGCATTCGAACAATGAGATGTTCTTTTATCGGTCTTCTTAGGTGAGAGAAAGCATGACACAGAGATGGCAATCCTCCAACTCCAAAGAACATGCGCGCGTGACTCCAATCCTTAGAAATTGTCCCAGTCTTAAAATAGGAAAAGAAACAGATAAGAAATGTGGTCCGGAAGGAAGCAGTGGCCTTTCGCCCATGCCAGTAAGATGTTGGCGGAGGTTAAGGAATTCAACCGCTCGTCACTAATGTACAAATATCGCTGCTGCAAACCTGAGTTTCAGGAATGCACAAGTGTGTTCATTCTTTTGGACTTTAATTATGAGGACGTAATAAAGGTTGTACGGCCCTCGAATATTTCCTTGAGTGAGACGCGCTGGAGACATTTTATGTAATCTCAGAAATCATACCGTTTTGGCTGTTTTGAGCGCGTTTTGAGGCATTTTTCGAAGGGTGCAAATATTTAGAAGACAAACGAGACAAAACGCCTGGCCGCGCACTATGGGAGTTGCCTCTAATCTTAATTTTAACGCCACGACGAGAAGACTGAATGTTGTTTGCATTTGCGCATTCGTGTTAAGAAAATCACACTCTAGTTCTGTTTCCAACGTGTTAGGGGCTGAACTCAGCATGAGACGAGATATGCTGCGAGATGACCGACGAGATTTTGCCTGGCGGCTATCTGTCGCGCGGAATCATCAGTACAGTGGCTGCTACGTAACGCGGCAATGCGAGCGTGCCATCCGCCGGCATTCGCCAGTTGATGAACGAAGATGGTGACAGTAAAGTAAATGACTCCGACCGGAGATTTTCTTCTTTGTTGCTGTTTTAGAGCGCAGCTCTTAGGCGCCGTTTCCGGCGGAGGCGGCGTCGCCGTTGGCGTCGCCGTCGGCGTCGGCGTAACCTCGGAAGGTCACCCCCAAGGTCGCGTGACCCCCAGGAGGACGTGGCACCCCGAAAGGTTTTCAAGTTTCAGGGTTCAAGTTTCCTTATTCCTCTGCAAACAAGGAAGAGAGAGGAGGAGGGAAAGACGGTACAAAACTGCTTGACAGTGCCCTCTCCTCCCCCAACAGCAACAGCGAGGAGGCACTCAAAAACAAAACCACTCTCAGGATACACAATCAGATTTCTGTCGAAACTAGTAATGATAATATGCGTTTGTTGGAACAGTTAATATGCGTTTGTTGGAACAACACGTGGCCTAGGAGGTCTCCGCGACCCCCTAGGCCACGTGCCCCGAGGTCACGTGACCCCCCCCGAGTTCACGTGACCCCCTAGGCCACGTGGCCCCAGAGTGTCACGTGGACCGCCCAGGTCACGTGAACCCCTCCCTCCGCACCTTCCCCCCTCCTTAAGAGCTGCGCTCCAATTCGGCCTTACAGAGAGTTGTAAGCGGCTTTCGTTCTAGAGCGCGGCTCTTAGGCGCCTGTTTCCGGCTGGAGCGGCGTCGCCGTTGGCGTCGCCGTCGGCGTCGGCGTCGGCGTAACCTCAAGGTCACCCCAAGGTCACGTGACCCCCGAGGTCACGTGACCCCCAGGTCACGTGACCCCCTAGGCCACGTGGCCCCCGAGGTCACGTGATCGCCCCCCCCGAGGTCACGTGACCCCCTAGGCCACGTGGCCCCAGAGGTCGCGTGACCCCCAGGTCACGTCACCCCCGAGGACACGTGGACCCCGAGGTCACGTGACCCCCAGGTCACGTGGCCCCCGAGGTCACGTGACCACCTCAAGGCTCACGTGACCCCCGAGGTCACGTGACCCCTCAAGGTCACGTGAACCCCCCTCACCCGCACCTTCCCTCCCTCAAGAGCTGCGCTCCAATTCGGCCTTACAGAGGGTTGTAAGCGGCTTTTTTCTCTCTGAGCTCAAATTCGACCGCGATGTCTGGTTGCTCGTTGATCGGCAGCACAGTAGCGAAAGCTCGCGCTGTAAAGCTCACTGATCGTGGATTCAATCCCCCGCCTCTGTCTGTTGCAATCTGGATGAGCATCGTACCGGCGTGCTGTCATGTATCCCTACTGCGTGATGCATGTTTAAGACGTCAGACAAGCAGTGGTATAATCTACTGGCTTTCATCTCCAACAGCGGCACCAGACGCCCTCGGGGATAACTAACTACTGCTTTCTAAATACACACAACAAAATTACAATTCATGCGCTCTCTTGGTCGGCACTTTTTGAACATTGCAAAAAGAACAACTAATGTGACCATGAGTGACCGACCCGAGGTTCCACAACATTGTCGTGAAGCTGCCCACACCTGCGATCAACCTAGACCCCTCCTTGGTGATGCCTCACTGTACATTGTCAGTACCCCACATGATATCACACTGTATTATAAATATCACCTCCTGTACGGGCTTCTCAGACATTCATTGGACGGGCTGCATGTCTCTCTGTGGCGCCTAGCTGACGGGGAAAATATCGATGCTTTCAAGAGCTGCCGAAACGAGATTCAGAAGAACAGTAAGAAATAATGCCACGCATAATAGGGTGTCTAATTTCCAAACACACAGTTGCGTTTTGTCCGTTTGACTGCGCTGCGCCAAGAACTGGAAGCGAGTCACCCGCACATCAATGCTTCTTATGAATTGTGGAATTCAATTCAAATAGTAGCTTGGCACGCGGCATACGAAGCAGTGATGTTCTTGGTTTTTCGCAGCCGTAAGGCAGTCAAACAGACCCAAACGCTCTCAAACGCAACTGTTTATGGGCCTTTAGAGAGAGCGTTACCGCTGTTTACCACGGCCACCGTGTACTGCTCGTGGTGCAGGTTGTAAGAACGTGTACCACCTCCATCTGGGAATTCCCCACCCTCCCCTTGAGCATATCACCCTCAGCCACGGTGTAATATAATACTCTTCAGGTGAGGACACCGCGCTCCTCGGGCAGTGCAGATAAAGTTCACTTTTCACTCTCTCTCTCTCTCTCTCTCACTATGGTTTCAAGCGGAGACGGCAGATGACTCGTCGACCCGTAGGCACTGCCACGGCCGGTTGATTAGGACTCCTCAGGAGCGGCCTGCCGTATGCCTCACTCCGCCGGTGAGAGAGATAGTTCTACTTTACTCCGCAGCGCCAGCCGTGGCGTTCGTTATCGGCGAGAGAGGCGCAGTCCGCCCGGCGCGGCCCGGTGTGGCTATTTAGATTGTTTTTCGTGAAGCGGCAAGTCTCATTTGAAACGAGTGTCAGATTGCATGAATGATGTGACAAATCTGTGTCAAATAAAAGCACATGCTTCTTTCTGCGAGGAGCTCACTCAGCTGCAGGCTGCGCGTTGAGCCGCATTCAGCTGGCAGTATGAAGCGAATTGCCCTTTTCTTGTTCGCGTAAGTGTTGCCCCGTTTCTATTAGCACTGCAATATATGAGTTATAGTTGGATATAGCTAGGTCATATAATTTCCGGTTTTAACCGATGCCCGAGCACGCTCGAGCTGTGCCTTTTATTTATCTGTGAGGGACAATAAGAAACGGATTCCTCGTACAAAACTTCAGCAATATAAACTTCATTGTTCACGAACAGATCAAGGGAGTCATATAGTTCGCAAGCGGAATACCTTTCGAGAAAGAGGCTTCCGCCAAAGTCTCGATATATTCTCTAGAGAGCTGTTTAGGTCACCAACCGAGTTAGCCAGAAGACGTCTGAGGAGCTTGCTGAGAAAGAGCTCGCAGAGGTCAAGGCAGTGGTACGGGTTTCTGCTATTAGTACACCACATCAGCGGGCGGTCAGTCCAGAAGGTGTGGAAGCACAGCGCTCGAGAGAACCTTGCCAATCCGTCCAGGACGACGAATCTTTGCCAACTGCAGAGCCCTCTCGACAAAGGTGCTGACGAGCTTGCACGGCCAGACAGCTTCAGGTCGTGGATAGCTGAGTCCTCTTTGGACAAGTCTAAACGCGAACTGATTTTCTCCGTCACGAGATTCATTTCCTTACGTTACAGCTTGCATTCCGGACACGTCGCTTGCCAACGTTGAGCGGGTTCTGCACATTAGCTTTCCTGGTTCAATCTGTCTTGAAATTCGTCACCAGGTTTGTTGCAGTTTTTTAATTCGCTCGTTCAGTCGCGGCACGCATTTGAAGGCGGCGCGTGTTTTCTTGGCATGTTCATGAAGCCTAGCTGTCAAATTGAATGACGTCTGACATTATTTTGTCTTTAAACTCTTTTGCGAGCAGGCAAGGTTCAATAGCCACGCACTCATCAACAGCTGGTCTTCTTTCTCCGGGGACTGCACTTTTTGCGTTGTTGGCTTCTACCGCTCGCATACGACGCTACGTTAGGCGGCACACGAACAAGCGTTCTGCGCTTCTTTGAACCTGCTGGTTGCATGTACAACGAATACAATGGGAATTGAGTCGGCACCGCTGTCGGTCGCAACAGCTTCCGCTTCATCCCTACCTTGTAGTCCTCCTCACTTAAAGGCCTATACGTGCAATCTCAGCTTTCCTCAGGAAGATAATCCACTTAGCGCTCCCTTCTCCTAAACTGCGAGGGGGAGCCAAGTTGAGGAAAAGGTAAAACGTAAAGAGGATAAAGGAGAGGAGGTGACGAGCCAAAAGTTGAAAGCACGAAGTGTACGTCGGCCTTTAAAATGAAGGGAGCACGCGGTGCTCTGGAGCATGGGCTTGCCACTGGCTGCCCTTCTCGCTGCCTTGTCGCGAAATGTTCTTCAACCGGGCATCCCGAAATTTGCTCTCTAGACCGGAAACTCGTGATAGCAGAGTTCCGGATTTCTCGGAGCATTTGACTTACAACGCTCCACACAACAGTTTTTAGGCATCACGTGCTCCGTAACCTGTCTGCACACTTCAAAACTGTGCAGAGACAGACAAAAGGCGGCTGTCTACGTCTCTCTTTCTCATCCCTCAGTGGTTATCGCCACAAAACTATAGAAACGAGCAAAAAAACGTTCGAAAACACTAAAGGCCCGTTCACACTTGCGACAGTCGCTGGAGCGACCAGCGGCTAGCGACTGGGTTTGGTCGCGGAGCGACCAAAACAAGTCGGTAGCGACCGATCTTGGGCAGTCGCTCCTGACCGATTTCTCAAGTCGCAAAAGCGAGTCGCTGGACGGCGGAGCCAATCGCAGTCTCGTCGGAAGTGATGCGTGCGTTTGTTTACGTCCGGCGCAGCTCCCGCGGGAAATGGCGACGACGCGCGCACGGCGTCGGTAACTGGTATGGAGTTATTATTAATGTTGTCGAAGACTATCCTTTTTTTACAATAAGCGGCAACCCTAACACAATGATCGGGACAAAACGCTGCAGGCCTGGAACGAGATCGGCGACATTTTCGGCATGGCAGGTATACGTACAATATCACGGTCGAGGCAGAGCGGTTGAGGAGCGCACATAGAGCCTTTGTTTTACGTTCCGAAGCACCATAAAATTGTTTTGTTTTTTCTGCCGGCGCCGTTGATCAGAAAAACCGTTCAGCCGGCTCGGGAAGGTGTTGATTATTATCCGTTAAGTTAACAGCGAGCCTGGCGACTCGTCGGTCACTCAATCAGTAGTGAACACTGGTGGTCGCCAGTCGCTTGTCGCTAGTCGCTCCAGCGACTGTCCAAAGTCGCAAGTGAACGGGCCCTAACCACATGCGAAAACAGAGTAAACACTGCGATATTTTCTCCGCGCAAAGCGGTGCCAATATGAGGGACAAGCGATTTTGCGGCCTTTTGCAACCGCGGCAGCGCCTCGGTATCGGCGAAGCCAATGACGAGCAGATATTTTTCTGGGTCGCGGAGCAAGAGCGCGTTGGGCGCCTTGTTTCACCTGTATGATGAACCGCAGGAAAGGCTAGAAGCGCGAGCCCCTTGCTCTAGGGGCACATCTCGGCGGCACAAGCTCTCGTGCGTTAATGTTGCTCCCAACGCTAAGACCTCGACTTCTAGCCTTGTCTGCGGTACAACAAAAGGTGAAACGGAGTATAGCTTTCAGCTCACGAGACCACTCGCCGATGTGCAGCGCCTCCACGGCAGATGGGAGAAGTTCTCTTCTCGCGCGCTTTGTTTTTCGGAAAAAATTGGCAGGCCGACCAACAAGGGGGATCGAGAGGCCGTGGCACAAAGACGGCTCGTGTCGCCTCATTCTCCACACGCGCAGAGCTCCAGCGAGGTTGTCTATCGTGCAGAAAGACCACGGTGTACCGGGGTGTCATGGCAACGAGATGTTTTTCGCTCTCACACAGTTTCGCCGTTTGGCCACCGGCGACGCTGTCTGCCGCGAGGCAAGGTGGCCGCGGAATGATGCAGCCTTTCGGATGCCCGTCGAACGAACACTAAACTTTGTCTCACCTTAGTATGGACTATTGTTAGCCGCGCGTGCTAAAAGCGCGAGCTAGTTGCTACCAATGATGCCTAGGCGGCTGCACGAGGCGATCGCGCAGCGAGTGCTTCAGAAAGACCCTTAGGGAAAGTAGCCTAGTTCTAGTATACTTCTGCTGTGCTTATTATGCATACTACCCCTGTAATAATTTTGTGTTAAATTGGCCGATCTCGAGTATACTCGCCGATAATAAAAGCATACCATTAGTATGCTTGCAGCTCTATTTCGGAATAGTTTTCAGGACACTCCATGCATACTGCTAGGAAAAAGTGAGCATACCTTGGGTGAGCTCCCAGTCTGATTCCAGTGATCTGTAAGCTTGTGTGCTTATTCTGCTAAAAGTGCACTTGAAGCACCCGATAACGAGAATTTAATGTAAAGGCAAAGAAATTATATTAAGTGGTATACTGAAATGAGAGTGTAAAAGAAATTGCTAGCAGTGGACACAAGCCTAGTCTCCATCACAGGGAATTGAGGTTTATGTCAATGCTGGCAATTTGTTTTACAGAAGGCTCACATTTCAGTATTCCACCTAATATAGTTTCTTTACCAGTACATTTCCTTGTGCACTGTCAGAAACGTGGGGTGGAACGATAATGCCCCTTGCACTATGATAGTGAAGAAAGTATGAATGCATGCACTCAAAGATTTAACAACGGAGAAACTTTATTTATAAATAAGTTGATATACACCTTGTATACATGAAGAAACATTTTTTAGGTTGCCTTGAACCTATCTATACAGGGTTAAACCAATATTTACACTTGCCTGTGTACTATATATCTCAAACAGGTTGCTTCTACTGTTAAGAAACCTAAATTTTCTGGGAAAAAAGGTCACAAGAAAGCTAGCTCATCGCCACCTTTACAATCAGAAAAGGCAAAAAAAGTAGAATTTGCTTTTCATGGAGGCATTATCACTTAGTACATGGCTGCATACTTATTGATGATGGCTTCCTCACAGGTTGCAAGCACTTTTATACCGTGTTTTCTATTATGTAAACCTCGTAATGCTGCTCTTTGGTAAAACAACTGCCAACTTGTGGAGTTCTAATAGAAAATTAGGCCTCTATTTTTTATACAAAGAATACTTTTCAGTGTGATTTCGCCAAAAAAAAGCTGCTAAAAGAAAAACACTCGCCAGATCGGCTTTTGTAATTTGAAGTGGCATGGTGTACAACACTGTAAACCTTGTAGTAGTTGTCATTTGGTTAAAAAAAAAGCTTGTCTTCACTCTGCATTTTTACCTGTGCCACTTCAAACAACAGGTAAGAAAAAAAAGCTGGAATGCCAGCTCCTTTATTTCTTCCGTAAAAAAAGGTCATTTAAAAGACCAAATGACACTGAAAATTCAAGTAAAAACCTTTCAGTGTCGTTTGGTTATAATCTATAAACGAAGTTTCTTGTAATAAAACACTCTTCTCACTCGGCGCTTGTTATAACTGTTGCCTTCATAAAACAGAAAAAAAGGAAGTAAAAGAATTCACTCTCTTGTGGCGAGCGGAACAGTTTTTTTTTTTTTGTGAAGCTGCATGATGTACCGATTATTTTGGTAAGGTTAAATGCCAATTTTTGTAGTATAGTCAGATACAACTTAAGACCAGGGCGAGGGAAACGAAGGCTGGCAAGGAGGAAACAGGCTGGATGCTGAAGAACGGAAAGGAAACCTCTCCTCCTCCCTACGTTCCATCGGCTTCCTCCTCACCAGCCTTCGTTTCCCTCGCCCTGCTCTTAAGTTGTATCTTTCTATAGTGTTAACTGCCAATTTTGGCAGTAGTAGCACAAAAGTCAACCATTTTAAATGACTGAAAGGGACATTTCAGTGCCATTGAAATAATAAAAAAGCTTCACTCTGCACGGCTTCGTTTCTTCTGCAAGGCTGCGTTGTTACACTTTTGCCACAGGAAGGACCGCACGGTTATAACATTTTCACCCTTGAACTTGCCCATGATGTGAGCTGAAAAGAAAGAACATTCTTAAAGCTGCTCTGATAATATAATTCAAATAATCCAGGGAACTTCTACTTTACACATCCTCGTGTCACTGTTCTACTGATGTTCCCAAAAATGACATCCCAAAAGTGACCACGTGGGCCTCCACATTGAGGAGGGCGAACAGTATCCGCTTTCAGGCCAATCAGGTAACACACCTACAATGAGCACAAAACAACAGACAATGATTCTTCCAACATCTATTTATACTTTATGAAGTTGCTGCATAGGACAAGGTGCAAAAGGTAAATTCTAGACCAGGGGTTCTCGAACAATATATATCTTGAACACTCATTTCTCTTGGGGGATATCATGGCCGGCTTGCTCAGACAAGCGTCTCAGCTGAGTCTGGATGAAAGAATGCACAACCGAAGCTAGCACAAGTGCGAAGTGGAAGACTCGGTTTAGACCCAGGCACCCGTGAGCTTTAGGCTTGACAGGCTTTCTTTCACTCAGACTCAGGTGAGACACTGATTCGAGCAAGCCATGAAGAACCTTGCTCTCAGCATTGCGGCAATAAAACAGTGCAGAGGCTTATACACCTTATAAGAAATAACAATTAAAGGAGCACTGAATACATTTTTGAGGACATTTTTTCAGAATATAGTGGTGCAGTTAAGATACATTCAATGTTGCAGATGACAAAATTGCTTACTATGCATGTGAGAAATAGGAATATGTGAACGCGTTTTTTTCCTTGCCTTCTTCCACAGAAGTAACATGTCTGCTTCCCAGTCACACTAATGTGATAACAGACTATCTGTCATGTCCCCAAGCACCTCTGTGGGGTCACATATGACAAAACACCATAGATGGGGAAAGGGGTAAGAGGAGGTCCGGACCCTTCGGGCCACACCCCTGGCTACGTGTCTGGTGTTTGGACGAGCCGAAAGAAATCATATCACATTTGAAGAAAGCTTATCGAGTCACAGGGTGCCCCCCAGCCCCCATCTGATAACGTCTGAAAGGCTCCTCCCCCATCCTGCACGGAGTACCAGCTGAGCTGAGAACAACGTTTGACCCAAGCCTTTAACCTCAGCGAAGCGTGTGATAGACGCGCAAGCCACCGCGGCCACCACGTCATGGCACTGACCCCCGAATTCATAGATGTGACTTCAACTGAAGCCGAACTTCGACTTGCTCAAGTCCGCCTCAACACCAAGTTCGACTTGAAAACGCCCAAGCTGGCTTTTACGTTTCATAGACGCTCCAGCGAACTTCCTTCGTCAAGTCCCGTTCAAGTCGCGAGCGCTCGCGCTGCTTCCCGCCTGGGAGCGAGGTTAGGTTGCAATTTTTCTCTTAAAAGGCGTTTCACACTTCAAAAAGAAGTTGCTTCTTAAAATTTTCTTCCTAGCATGTCTTTACGAAACGCAAATCGTCAAAGATGCTGTTTCGCAGGTTTCGAAACTAATGTCGTACGCGTTTTCTAGACAAATACGCTTTTCCGTCTAGCAACGTTGGCTCATTTGAGCGATGGCTCCTGGCCTGTTTCTTTTCGTTTCGCTCGTTGGCGTCCCTCGCTTGTGGACATATTTGGCGTCATGTGAGTTTCGACGTCTCCTTCATTATGAAAACTCGGGAGAAGCTTGAACTAGGATTCACTGAAGACGAGAAACAAGTGCTTATCTTGGTTCAACAAGCATGAAAAGGTATTCGAGTGAGTGCCCGACTCCGGTGCCGCGTCCACACGTCTCAACGAGAAAGTTTAAAATCCTCATAGGATCTTCCTACGCGACTCTAATAACGAAAAAGCGCTTGGAACTCCCGATGCGGAAGGAAAGGGACTACAAATTGAAGCGGTGCTCAAAGCAGGTAAGTGTTCTACAACATTTCCTCATTGCAAACTGTGCGGCGTAGTACTCTCGGACATGTAAACTGTAAACTATGCGGCCTGGCCTAAGCGCTCTTTCGGCTGTTCTAAACGTTATTTTGCGATGCTTACATGTTTCTTCAAAGGCTTGTTTTAATGGGCGCCCCTACATAAAGCGTTGGGCGCGGTGCCTGTGCTTTCGGTGATCGAAACCAGGAAGTAGCTACCGGGCATCATTTTTTTCGCAGCTATGTTTACCTCGTCGGGCTTTCGCGGGCAAAAGCTCAGGCCCAGAAGATGTTGTGCATGAGGCAGTGGAACTGTCACTGATGTTTGGTGCGCAGAGGCAGGGTTGTTAACCTTCTGTAATCAAAAAGCTCTTTTTAAAATTTTAATTTTTCTAATTTCTATTTGATCATTTCGGCTGTTAATAGTCTCGACGCTGCCACTCTCTCATTTGTGACAGTCATGGATTGAAGTCAAACCATTTTATATGATTTGCAGAAGTCTCCTCCCTAAAGATGAAGTCCAGGAGCAGGAGTAGCACCTTAGGAAATATTAGCTTTGTGGTCACATATTGTATATTTCATATAAGTGCCTTACATAAACTTTTCCTCTTTTTTCTTTTCTTTTTAGGAAGGGAACTACTTTTTCAGCCAGTGAATGCGGTCTGGGCTGGACATAATTTCCAGGCAAGTAAATGAGCATGGTCATGTTGTGGCAGAGAATCATATGTGCCCCCTGTCCACAGTGAGTCAGTAGTCTGCTGCTGCAGCCAATGGTGCACTGGTAGGAAGGGGAACCCTCTGTTGAGCAGGAGGAAGACGAAGTAACGAGGGACATGAGTAAAGCGCTCAAGCTGTTGAATGCAGCTGCATGCTGTGGTGTCGTAAAAGGGCACTTTAGGGCTTAGGCGACTTCCTGTTAAATGTCTATCGAGCATTACAGGTCGGTACCCATTGTCTTCTCATAAATGAGTGACTATGATGCCTGGGAGCACCACATCAATGTCAGCAATGCTGCAAACGAGTGGACTAACAGCAGAAACATCTCTTCCCGCTGACGTGACTGCAGAAATTTGCTTTTATGGCCTACCGGCGTCTGGATGTGGAAGGCCGCTCATCGCTCTTCCGCCTCTGCGACCATGTCTCAGAGCTGCAGTTGCTTCACTGATTGAAAAGTTGTGGCTGCCCAATTCTGCATGCGACACACTGTTCCAGAGATTGGTATGACATGTTTCAGTACGGCCAGACATTCTACCTGTTCATAAAAACATATGCCAGGCTGTTTCAAGACAACTGTGACACCCTGATCGTTTGTCGAGTTCAGCGACAACCATCGGTTCGTCGCTGTACTCTTCAGTGTTGTGTTTATTTGGCTGCTCGAACATCTTTGGCTACGGCAGTAAATGCTCGCACCACTGTAATTATTTAATAGGAAGTCATTTATGACCCGAGCCGTTTTTGTATGACCATGGCCCTCCTCTCGTGTCCTCGTCACATTGTTTTTCTTCTGCGCCACACATCCATGAAGCTTGTGACACACTAGTTTGCATTCGCAAGCTTACGACTCGCACGACGTCTCAGCTTGGAAATATATAAGCACCTTGGGAAGGCTGTTTA
This sequence comes from Ixodes ricinus, assembly GCA_037355805.1. NCBI lineage: Eukaryota > Metazoa > Arthropoda > Arachnida > Ixodida > Ixodidae > Ixodes > Ixodes ricinus. The sequence continues at coordinate 18,529 of JAZHYW010042711.1, read as the reverse complement.
GTGACTATGAAGATTTGCATAAACTTGAAAACCTGATGACTGAATTAAGGTGGTTAGTTGGCCGAGTTGGTAATGATTGAACATGGTTAAATTTGTGCACAAATAGAAAGGAACAGAGGAGAGAAGAGACAGCACAAACTCACAATTCAATGTATTGAAGGAAGAACAGCTCAGTAACAGCTCAGCGAGGCCACACCGGCCTCGGCTCGAGCTGTTACTGCAGGCTGTTCTTTTTTCTTCCTTCAATACATTGAATTGTGAGTTCGTGCTTGTCTCTTCTCTCTCCTCTGTTCCTTTCTATTTGTGCACAATTTAAAACTGATGACTGAAATGCACTCAATGTGGACCACTGGGAGATAATTTGTTCACCAGCACAGTTGTTTCCTAGATATAAGCACAAGCTTGCACTCCTTCCATTTTCCTCAACTGCCAAATGTATGTGCAGCATTTGCTGTAGGCTATACAGGGTTGGTCAGAATCATTTTTTTTATAATTTAGCATCTCAACTATCCGTAAACAAAACTTGGAGTCTTTCAGGGCCTCTAGATGTGCAGTGCCACCTCCAGAAAATTATTTTGTGTTTGCCCGTCAGAGCCGCATGTTGGGATAAGTATCTAAATAAGCGGCTCTGGTCTGTATGTTTGTTTGTCAACAGCTTGAGCCATTCCCTTTTTGCAGGTTTTATGTCGGCAGTGTTTCATGATGACAAGACAAACAAGGAGGCTAATGCACAGGTTGCAGCCATTAAAATTCTTTTATTTCGGAAGTGCGACAGCAATATTGAGGCTCATGCATTTCTGAGGGTGCAGTGAGTAATGAAACGGAAATAGAGGAAGCAATACGTTCCACCATATTTTTAGCACAGGGTTCACATTAGTGCTAAACACAATCAAGAAAAGAAAACGGGTTTTTTCACTGGGGAAAGAAACACGCAGGACACAGCATTCGCAAGACATGCCACTTAGAAATGCAAGAATCAAAGAGAAAATAACTTGTAAAATAATAAAAAAAGCATGATCCCATAATGAATTAGAAGATCACGAAAATGCAAACAAGACAAGGATAGAGGAAGGTACACACATGAAATGCATGGTCGCTTTGCATACCTTCCTTCATTTTTATCTTATTTCCACTGTTCTAGGTTTAGGTCATTATGCCCAAACCCAAGCAAAGCATAAATCACATCATATTTATTTTCAGTTTGGCTATAAACATCAGTTAGACAAAGCATTTCAGTTAGGGATTATAGGAATGATTGTTATTAATAAACTGTGGCTCACTATGTGCTCAAAAGTTTGAAAATGTGCACACCGTGCAACATACGTATTATCCCCATTTCATTGGTGCCACGAGGAAGGGGGGGGTCCTATACAGTACCACTCTGGCTTTAGTCTGCTTGTTTTTCTACCCCTTTCAGGTGGCAGTTGCACTGATCATCTCAACATTGTCCCCTGGCTGGCAGGACTGGCAGAGCAGCAAGGATGGCTCGTTCTTCCCTAGGTTACGTGATGCTGTGCACGGAGTGATCATTTCAACGACCCGATGAGTATGGTGCCTGGAGCGCATCTTCGACTGGTGTGTTTAGCGTCCTTTGCTGCCCGTACATCAAAAGTGGTCCCGAAGAGGCAACAAATGACGTCACAGAAGCCGAAGTGTCATGCTGTTGCATGTCGCAATCCTGGCGGTTGGCCATTGAAACGTGAAAGAGCAGCTGCGAGTACCACGAGCGAACGCGAGTGTCGCTGTCGTCACGGCGTCCCAAACACCGGCTGCTGGAGCTTCAGTGGACTGTCGAACTGGAGAGCGACCTGCAGCAGAACAGGCGTCTGCCACATCAACCACCGCTGCTGGGACACCGCCAGGATTGCGACCGGCGACAGTATGACACTTGTATGACGCACCGGGCAGAAATTGAGGGACCACTTTTTTGGACACTGTAGACACACCAGTCGGAGATGCATTCCAGGCACCATACCTATACAGTACCACTCCGACTTCATTCTGCTTGTTTTTCTACCCCTTTCAGCTGGCAGTTGCACTGATCTTCTCAACATTGTCCCCTGGCTGGTAGGACTGGCAGAGCAGCAAGGATGGCTCGTTTTCCCTAGGTTACGTGATGCTGTGCACGGAGTGATCATTTCAGCTACCCAACGAGGCATGGGGGTCGTCTTTTTCTTTCAGCAGTGTTGCGAGTCTTTATCTGGGCGGTGTTGTACCTGAATGAGTTAATAAATGTTACGAGTCAGAGAGACAATATATGATGTTTTCAAGAATTTGACAAATTATCATCCCAACATCTTCATTATGGAGGTTGCATGCAGATAATACGTGCATGGGTGTGAAGTTTAGTGCGAGTGAACAATCATGAAAAAGGTCAACTCATTTTGTCTCGCCTTTATTGCAGTGGAAGAATTGTGATGCATTTTTTTCTTCACGAGGCAATAATATTTTGATTGTGGAGTGGACACAAAAGTGTTGTGCCCTCGAATAAAGCTTGGTGCAAACCTGTGCATAGCAATAAATCTTTTAGAGCAAAAAAATATTATACCGGTGGCTATTGTTTTATTAGATATTGTTTCGGGGAAAGTTGGTAAACACTCTCCTCAGCACAGTGCTAAACAATGCTTTCGGCACATCCATTTGTGAAATGTTGCAGAAATCTTAAGAAAAGAAGACATGCTTTCTCTCAGCAAAGCCTTTCGACAAACTTTAAGTGAGATGTAATTCGAGAAGTATAATGTTTTGTGGTGAACAGCTAGTGAACATATACAGTAATAAAACAACACGTCAAAACTTGTTGAAAAAAAAATTGTTGAAATGTGTGGCATCTGTAAAATGCAGAATCTGTACATGGATCAGAGTGAGTTTTCAGCAGCTATATGACCAACTTTGTTCTAAGCAGCCATTTGACTATTCAGAGATCACCTGAGAAGTTGAAATGCATGGCAGCACCAAACTAGAAAGCATTCCTGATTTTCCATATTTATTTTACTGACGCAAGGGGCAAGTACATACTACACGTCATTTTTTAAACAAGTAATCCAGCACAAACAACAGAAAAGTGGGAATAACTGCTACAATAAAGTTGAGATTTGGGCCAGTTGGTTCATTGCAAATAAATAGCGCCGAAAAAATAAAGGAACAGACGAACGGAAACAGGACAAGGCGGCTTGTCCTGTTTCCATTTGTCTGTGTCCCTGTATTTTTCCGGCGCTTTTTGTTTTCAACAACTGCTAGTATGCATACAGGGAACGTTACATATTAGGGGTCAAGAGCTTGCATCAGTAAACGTGCGTGCACACCAACACATGCTTGCTCAGGTTCTCGCCAGAAGCTCTGGAAGCTTGTTTATTTTCGGTAAACGAGGGAACCCACCTGATAGTTAATGCAGGCAACTGCTTTGAAGTTCTCATAAATGACTGCATAATCGCCACCGGGGCCCGGGCTCTTGATACACGCGTGCGTGAACCCGGTTACTCGAAGGAGGCGGATGATTTCGGGAGCGCCGGGGAAGTGGACGAGTCCGAGCGACAGATGCCTTACGGTGAGACGCGTCACTCTCCCGACTGCACCGCACGCCGTCCGTTGTGAAATGTTGACAGCTAGAAACATCCTGCCAGCAAAAGTCGCAGCGTGACGAGCAACTGTAGCTTGGGTATCAGCGGCAGCCGCCTGTTGTCGCCGTTCCGATCAGGCGGTCAAGTCGCGGCCGAGCAGCTTCGCGCCGTTGCCGTTCGTTGTCGCACATCCCGATTCCCGGTGGGATGCATTCGATCACGGAGGAATGGCCGCTTCTCTCGGCGAAAAATACCCGTCACCGAGGGCAACACCGCAATTACACGGACACAAATATTGAACGCGGCGATCCCATATGCGACAACACACCAGCAAGCCGCCATGTTGAAATGACTACGAAGTCGCGTTCAAGGTAGGTCCAACCCAGTCTTGAAATTTGGGCACTTCAAGTTCGCTTCAAGCTCCGTTCAAGATCGGTTCAAGTTAAGGTGCGTTTATGAAGCGCGCTTGCTCGTCGCAAGACGGACTTGAGCAAGTTGAAGCTCGACTTCAGAGCAAGTCACATCTATGAATTCGGGGTGAGAGTGTGGAGCAGTCGACGGCCCGACATTCACCTTCAAATCGAAGACGGGCGTACACCAGTTATTGCAGAAGTTTTACTCAGTATATTCCAAAGCTTTCAACTTCTGCTACCTTTGCTGGCTGCACATTCACATTCTGTTACTCTTAAATACACAAGTCATCAAAAGGCATTTATTGGGAAGCCTTTAAAAAACCTAAGACATCCAAACGTATTCAAATCTAACATACCAGTTCTGATACGCCTCCCTGGTGCGCTGGGGGTGCTGTGACAACCGGCTGCTGCAGGGCTCTCACGAGACGAGGAAGCTGTGGCACAAAAAAAAACAATTGACAGAAATGCTGAGCAGCAGGCATGCTCGAATATGACTGCTGACTACCATTATCCCCTAAAGTGTCTTCCACTGCAAAATGCACAAGCCGAACGAGGAAGCAAATCTGTATTCCAGCACCCAGCACAACTCCCTCCTCAGCACCGCCGCAGGGTACAGAACACGACATGACATGTTGCGAGACATCCCCCCCCCCCCAAAAAAAAGAAGATACATGAAGCAGACTGATCTGCAGGCAAACTGGAGGTTGCTACGCACCATCAGCTGCACACGTGCTGTTTCTGGGCTTGTTTATAGTTACCATTATGTGAGACTGTTGAGGCATCTGGCAATATTATTTGACTGGGACAAAGAACACAGGGCGATATAATTGAGGCAACGACAACATGGGTAGTTGGTAGAAACACGTGAAGGTGAGCGACATTGGAGTGCTGCTAAACACGAAGAAACAAGCTGGGTCGCAAAGCTGGGCCATGGCACACTCGTCCTCATACCATCTGTCACTGCTGCTTTAGTTTCTCGCGTCGAGGCACAACCACCAGTATATTTCGGTCATTACGCAGTCATTTCAGCTTTCATTATCTACAACTGGAGACGACCCCTAACATGCCCAAGGGCCGAGGATAAAAAGAAGCAACCTACTAACCTTTGCGTAAATGTGATAAAAAAACAGTCTTAAAATACAAAAACAGGCCTTCAGCTTAAAACCTACAGAATAAAAATCATCATACAAAAACTCAAGCTTCCAAGAACAGACAGACACCAAACCTGTGTTTTTTCAGAAAAATTATAAATCAAGTAACCTCTTACACTAAGAGCCAAAACATGGCAGTCTTATTCAACACATTTCCATGCTTTATTATTGCTATTGATTATTTCAGCTTAAACATGCGGTCATTTCCTTCGTTCAAAGCTCTTTCAGTAGAGAACTATAATAAAGGCACAGAATTATTCCATAAACCTTTTCACACTTATAGATGCAGATTCTTATCTTTATGAAGCGTTTACGACAAAACCCTGCATTAACGACCGGTTGAACTTAGCATAAATGTTGCAGAAAAATAAGGATCTGCCTTTAGCTATAACCTAATGTAAAAATTTTGTGCCCTTATGGAACACTACTGAAATGGTTTTGACTAAAGAGAATGACTATAAGTGTATACTGAAAGAATCAATAACAATGATGAAACCTAGAAATCTGTTGAATGCTTTCCCTGTGTTTCGCCATCGAGTGGACGCAGTTTCTTGGCCTATATTTATTTTACGAACAAGTGTGATGCCTGTCTGTCTCTGAAAGCAATGTTGTGCATGATAATTTTTACTTCCTAGTTTGAAAGCCCAAGGGCATTCCCTGTTGTTTGTTTAATCACATCTACCCAGACGTTAGTATGTTGCTCCTTTGCGTTCACTGTCCTTGGGTATGATAGGGGTTGTGAACAGTATAACGCTGTACGGTCCAGGAAGAAATTCCCTTTGTAGAGTGGTGGTAAGCAGAACAGAAATTGTAAAGCGTGTCTTCGTGTCTTCCCTGTTTCCTCTTTTGGGTCTCCCATTAATTTTTTGTTCATTAGAACTCCGCTGTGCGTGACACTTCTCTGCGTTTTTTTCATCCTTCAAAGAACCCGTCTTGAATAATTTAATCTTGTTTAGCCTGTACTTGCTAGCTTGCACCAGGCACGCATCCAGGGTGAGGGGCCATGCCACCCCCCCCCCCCCCCGAAGTCTTCCATTTTTCTGGGGCCTCCTCTCCCCCATCCCCCTCATATAGCATCTTGTCATGGGCGCTGCCGAATCAAAATCCTGGCTGCGGGCCTAGCTTCCACCCGTTTTTTTGTTTGTTCATTACTGTAGGATTCAACTGTAAGCACAGTGTTAATGCAGAGGAAAAAATAGCGGCATACTTTTGTTGGCTAGTGCTGATGATTGGACCAGTTGGTAGACAATTATTAAAAAGAAATTGTGAAGAATATGGGAACAGAGGATACGAACACAACACAGCGCTGTGTTCGTCTCCTCCTTCTTGTCTGTGCGATTCCCATTCTTTGTTTTTAATAATAATAAATTTTTAATAATTTTTTGTTTGGTATCATCAGTACACGGGTTCACTGTAACGACCCACCTACCATTGCATTCACTTTGGGGGCAGCTTCCCCTTCCTTATGGTGCCATCGTTGATGAAGTGCATTGTGGGCGTCACTCTTACTCTTGTGGTGCAGTTCCCCAGGTTCCTATAGGTTGCAAGTTGCCAGCCAAACTGAGTCAGGCCTGCCAGCCCTGCGGGAAATGTCAATTCCACTCTTTTAGATGTAGAAACAAACGTTTTGAGTGTACCTGAAAAAAGCTCTAACAGAGGGGAAACGCAATAATTGGTCCTTTTTGAATGCATATTCTTTTGCTGAGAACATACATAAACGTTACACGCTATTGTACATTCAGTGGTGTTGCTTAATTTATAATGAGCATTTTTTTATATAACTTCGAGCTTTTAGAGAAAAGATTCAATATAATAGGTCGGACATAAATGGTTGCTATGAACTATCCTATACATTTACACATTACCTGATATCATAAAAGCACTAGAGCAGCGTAGGGCTGTACTGCATCAATTACAAATTTGTAACCAATTAAAAGTTGGCATTTATTTATTACTATTGGCTATTATTCTTTGACAGAAAGAATAACTGGGCGAGTTGGTACGTTAGTAGTCTTTCAACTCCATCGAATATTCAGGTTCTTTTCGCCTTTTTTCATGCTTTTGATTTTTTTAACTGCTCTGCTGTTTGTAGCGGCTTTCGCCGCCACTAAAAAACGTGGCATCCAAACTCACTTTATTTACATCATACAATTGTACACTTAAAAACGTGCCGCTTCGGCATAGGCAAGGAGACCGCGCGTCTCTACGGCACAGGCATCAGCATAGGCAAGAAATCATGCTGCTCGCTCTTGTAACGTTTTCTCGCTCCCGCTTTATGAAACAAATTGGTGGCTAGAGGCTGTTGGGACCACGCGTCAGAACTAGCATGACCTGTAATTGCTTGAACTACCGTCAGACTGCACTTGAACGCTCCGCAAAAGCGTCGTCGGACGAACGTCGTAGAACGGCGCCCAAAAGTCTTTCGGTTCCGCCGCACGGGAATCTTTCTCACTCTGCGGAGCGAGCCATAGGTTTTGAAGAAGGTACGCTTTTTTCAAATACCGAAATAACACCGGCCAGAAGCATTGTTAGAATCAAGCATGGCTTAGCAAGCACATGGTACACGACAAAGTTTGAAACAGCGGCGCACTTCGCAGAAACAAAATAACATTGCTCACCGGCGCTCGCAGCAGTAGTCGATCAAGGGCTGTCCGCAACTTGCGTTGGTAAGACGCAGCGTCTCTCAGCTCTCAGTCATCGCTTGCTATTCTTGAACACGGTATTCGTAAGGAAGATACCTAAAATATCTGCTAAAACGGCTAAAACGTAAAAAGGAAGCGATTCTCGAAGCCTGCGGAACCCCAACGGTCAGTGGCAACCCCAGCCAAACGGACGCTGATTACAATAGCGATGGTCTTCCGCAGTCTTCACGAGGCTCTTTTTTGTTTGCTTTGAAAACGAAACTAAGCAAATAATATTATATTACTAATAATAATGTCACTATAATGTTGTAAAAAATTAACAAAAATTTAGTCTATCTTCGGTTTTATCTAAACTTTAGGTTTTCTTTTTCAGTGTAAAACCGAAACTGTCTTAATCAGCGTTTCGTTCGTCGCCTTCGCTTCCGTGCGTGTGTGCGTTCATGCGCCCGTGTTCGTGTTCGCGTGTGGATGCGTCCGCGTGCTTGTTTGTGCGTGCGTCTGTGCTTGTGCGTTCGTGTGCGTCTGCGTGCGTGCGTGCGTTTGCGCGTGTGCACGCGTGCGTACGCGCGTGCGTGTATGTGTGTGTCTGCGCGCGCGCAAGCATATCTCTTTGTGCGTTTTATTGAACTACGCCAGAAAGAAGAACAATTGGATGTCCCTGGACACTGTAATAAACACTAAATGATTTATTATTAATATTATTATTATTGAAATATGCCAGTGCGAAGTTCAGTGGTTCTTCCTTAACTCTGCAGTAAACACTAGTTGATTGATTGATTGATTGATTGTAAGCTTTATTTTTGCCGGTCGTGATTTGAGACAGATGCCAATCGGCCACTTCCGCAAATAGGGCGAAGATCCGTCGCTCTTCTAAATATCGCGCTTCGAACGTACCTCGAGAAGTCCGACGCCTTGATTGTCTCGATTTCAGCAGTTTGATTACCAATATGGTCAGTTCAATTACAGTATGTACAGTTTGAAAGTCTGCTACAACCAGTTCAAATAATATATTTTTTTTAATATGTTATGACGACAATTTGCGCACGTATAGCAGGCGACATAAAACTTATGCGATTTTCAATTGAAAACTTTTGCACTTAAGTGGAAAGCTCAAGATTATAGTGTTTTAGACAGGAGAGACTCGTACATGAGTCCAAGTCTTTAAGAAAGTGGTAAATTTTGAAAAACGAACGCTTCCTTCTTTTCTGGTGTTTTTCTCCGCAACTCACCACATAAGTAAAACAAATTCGCAAATTAATAAAAAAAAACAATATTGCGAAGAGTTTAAGCGGAAGAACTTTTTGGTAACTGGAGCAAATTTAGGGAACAGGATAGCTGGGTTCGACATTGTACATGTTCCTTTTAAAAGTACACGGAAGTGACGTCTTCACGTCTGATTGGTTGGAAGCAAAAGTGACGTAATTTCCCTAGAAAAATGTGGGCGGAGTCGGCTAAACTGGGCGGAGTCGGCTACCGGACGTGACAACAAAGTGACGTTTCGTTTTGTACTGAGTACGTTTCAAAAGGTACTAGCTCCTGAGAAGGTGTCTTTCGTTGGTCATATTTTCCAAACCGCGTCGTCGTCGGGCGATTATGCCACTTTTCAACTAATTTAGTTATTGTTTTCGCCGGGAAGACTTACCGGCAGCACCGCGCAGCATTCGAGCTCCCGGAGGATTGCAAGCGTGCGACGCAGCGCCGGCAGCGCGAGACAACGTTGGCGCGAGGAACCGGAGGTGAAGAGACTGCGAAACGAAGCTCGTGGACGTTCACGACTGTGGAGCTTCAAGTGTTGTACACTTCGTTTCTACGACACGGAGTGCTTCCAAAGTTCGGTGGCGAGCGACGAGCACGCAGCGCGGGACTGAAGACAGTCGGCGTCTCTGTCCGCGTCGCGTCCGTCGCTATCGTGCGTCGTGTCGGGGTCCGGCGCGGCTGGCTCCGCTTCCCCGAGACGCCGAGCGAGAGGTACGACGTGGAGACGGGCCTCAGGCCGCTCGGTAGGATATTCGGCGTCATCGGTTGCGTGAACGAAACGATGATCGCCATCGTCGGCCCGTCCAAGAACGATCCCACCGCCACGAAGGCGGTGTACTGTGCCGCAAGCATTTCTACGCCCTCAACGTGATGGTGGTAAGTACGCTCGTATTACGTACTCAAAATCAGTTCCATGTGTGTCAAAAAGAATACAGCGTAACGCCGGTACGGTGTGGATATGCCATTTTATAAATGAGAGGTGCGGGCTTGTGTGCTCCGCCAGGGGCGGACGCAGGTATTTCTAGAAGGGAGGGGGTCAGGTTTTTGGTCAGCGTATCATATGTTTGAGCCCCCCCCCCCCCGTTTCCACGCCCTAAATTTTGACACATGCAGAATTCAAGAGAGGGGTCAGGTCATCCGGACCACCTCCTCTGAATCCGCCCCTGTGCTCCGACTGCACGAGCGTGTGCTCTAGGTAGTATGTCGTGACTTTTAAAACGTGCATCCTTCCGCCCGCCACATTATGTTTGTTTGAAAGAAGTGGTTGCTTGTCATCATATCTTGCGTCCATGAAGGTGTGTTGCAATCATGTTAATAGTGTCAAAAGAACTTGGAAGGTTCTGGAATTGAGACTGCTTTGTGAACCATGAGTGGAACATTCAGGTAAATTCATGTCGGTATCTCTCTCACACTTCCAGATGCGTGACGCCGAATGCCGGGTAAGATGCATGGAGCCACGGTGCCCTGGGTCGGTGCACGACTCCTTTGTGTAATGCTTCTCTTGGCTCTGCGGCAACATCAAGCAAGGGCGGCTGGTAGACGACGACAGGCTCCTCCTCGGTGAGCATGCTCGATTCATTCCTCTTGCATACGGTGGCTGTGTACCGCTTGAAAACCACAGTACCACAGAAAATGTGCTGTACCAAACATTAACAACTGTGCAGGCCCTGTGTCTATACCTCTGGCACGTCTTTGTAAATACTATCCGAAGGAGCGTAGCACCAGGAAAACACAAAGTTGCAATCAGCTCTTTTCGCTGCTTTCTTGCCGTCAATTTTAAAAAGAACAGATTATAATAGATTCCGTCCTCTAAACGTGCAGGCGACGACGGCTACGGCTTGGAGTCTTGGTTCATCACCCCTGTCCCTGGGATCCACGTGACCTCCATTGCTTGCTGCCGGTCTAGTAAGGCACATTCCTCGGTCAGGTCCGTTGTGGAGCGCTGCAGTGGGCTGTTGAAAAACAGATTCTCGTGTCTGCAAAGGCACCGGACTCTGCATTACCATCCATCAATAGCCACCACCACCATTATAACGGCACGTGCAGTGCTGGACAGCGCCTGCCTTGTATTGAGTGAGCCAAAACCGGAGTCAGGTTCCGACCCTGAAAAGTGAGAGTTGGAGTCAGAGCCGAGCTCGGAGGGGTCAGCGTCTGATGGCGAGAGGCTGGCTCCTGCCAACCTTCCGGTCGGCCTCTCGGACAGGGCTTTGAGGCAACGCCTTGTCGCCCGGTTCGAGACCTGCTGCAGCCGTGCCCCTGCGCAGCGCCACACACGCCAGGATTGCAGTCCCACCCATGAGGGACGCCACCGGCATCAAGGAGTCTGTCGCCACGACGGTGGTCTCGCCCCAAAGGACGCCGTCGGGGAGCCCCTACCGCCCTCGCCACGGTGATGCCCAGCACGGACGCCACCGGCGACGGGGAGCCGCTCACCACCACGACTGCGGTCCCGACCACCAAGGACCCATCTGTTCCCTTGCCGTCAGTGAAGCCCTCCCCGTGAAAGCCGTCAAGTGCACACTTCGCTCGCTGCTCCGCAGTCATGGCCGTCCATAATCTATGCAGTCTCTTCAGCTCCAACACCTTGCACAGTTCATCGCACAGCCACCATGGCTAGGGCCAGCTTGAACTTGAGAGAAAGAAAACATATCGCTGGACTACCAACTATGGTTTAATACTTCTTCCTCTTCATGTGCCTCAGCTATCTGCTTCTTTTTGTTCTTTATTCTGAGAGCTGTAGATACAATTTAGTTTGAAACGACCCGCATTTCAGCGGAACGTAAAACATTCCAAACACTATTGCTTTTCTTGTCGAGTTTAATGGAAGGCACACTGACGCATGCTACTTTGTTTCCTTCGATGGCTATTGTTTTAAATGTTTTCGCATTTCTCGTGCATACAGGCTTTTGTTTCTTGCAAGAATGGTGATGCTGCTGAACACAACACTGCATTTACAGGTGCGGCAATGACCTGCTGTAGTTCCCTTGACAGATGCTGCATACTCTCTTGTCCTATCATTTACGCACCTGCCAGTTTGACCGATGTGACATTTGCCACGTGATAGGGGAATGTAATAAACAACCCCTATGTAACACGGGGCATATTGTGTCTTGTAAGAAATGTCACACATTTTCTTCTGGTTGAAGTTGCAATTTACTTTGTCTTGTTAGGGTACACTGTGTGGTGGGCGAGGAAGTCGTTTGAATTGTGAAAGAGGTCTGGGACATGTACCAGAGCCGTATATTAGGAGAGTTTGGACAATAGGCGGAGCAAAGGCCGCCGCCAGCGCCGAAGATTCCCCCCACGCTTAGAGCGTAAACTAAATTTGTGACACAGCGTCGGCCAATCAGGAGACCTCTACTCCATCTCACAAATGTCTGCAGTGAAGACAAAGGCACAGGCGCGTGAGCCTAGCTCAGCGAAACGCTTTTGTTTGCACGAGACCTCGTGCATAGGAGGCACTTTCCAAAGCCACGCGCTCGTGCCCACGCCTTTGTCTGCACTGCTAGAACAGCGTCCTGAGACTGGCTGAAAGAAAGCAGTGCAAAGGGTGGGGTGCGCGAGCGTCTTGAGACGCGGAGTCCCGCTCGGCACGGCTCAAATTATACTTCGTTTCACTTTATCGGCGAGCGAAGCCAAAGCTATGAGGCGCGAGACCAGCGCCTTTTGCATTTCTCCCAGCTCGCGCGCTCGAGCAAAGCCTGAACGCACGGAGCTTCCGTGCTCGCGCTTCCAGTTTTGCCTTCGCTCGCACATAAGGTGAAACGAAGTATAGTCGTGTCACAAATTTAGAGCACACGACCACCGCTAGGGGCTGTTTCGCGGCCTGTGGTTGGCCCCGAGATGCTCGCCTATTCAAACCAATGTATGGCCAAACTCTCTCAATAAACGGCTTCGACATGTACTATCGTGACAGAAATGCGAACAGAGGAGCGCGGGTTGCGTACAGGCTGCGCCACCTGGAAGTGAGTCTAGAGCGAGGGTGCGTGGCCTACTCCGATGTTTACGCCCTTCGCCGGCACTCCCCAAGCTTCGGAGTGCGCCTTCGGTGCGCTGAAGCTGTCACCGCTATCTTTGTCCGCTCGGCGTGTGCCGAGCTTCTTCACCGCACGCGCTGAGCCAGCAAAGATAGCGGTGATACTTTCAGCGCACTAGAGGCGCACTGCCGAAGCTTGCGGAGCGCCGAGCAGCGGTGACACATCGAAGTAGGCCACGCACCCTCGCCCCTAGGTTCACTTCCAGGTGGCGAGCTTGTACGGCAAGCCACGCGCTCCTCTGTTCGCACTTCATTTATCCCCGATAGTACATATAGAAGTTGATGGTTCAATAAATTTCAAGCTGTGTTCAGAGACTTCATTGTTCTGTTTGTGTCTTTTTTATTGTTCCTACGTCTCAGGGTTACGATGGATGTCATTCACCAGCTCACCTGCGTTTTATACCTTTCTTCAAACAATACGCCGAGTTTGGAGCAGAGCACACAACCTTATTGCCCTGCCTCGCAGCTACTTCCTTTTAATTTATGGGTTATGCCATGAATGTAGGGTACTACAATTTTTTGCTTAGTTCTTGTCTTCTCTCTTCCATATCTGTGTCAGCTGATTTGTGTTACAGTTTGGTGCAGATGTTTTCAGATGCGCATACCAGGAAACCAATCGGATAGCCAGAATCACGTAGGCAGGAAAATTGCTTTTCAAAACTTTGCCCATTATTCTGGTGACAATACTTCTTTAAGGCCGATACAAGAGCAATGTAGGAAACACTGCGTTTTATAGTTTTGGAATGTTCAGATGCAAACAAAAGAAATCCTTTGCACGACCTTGGTTCATACTTCCAACATATGTTTATATCTTTAAATTCCAGTGTGAGGTCGAGGAACATGATGGACCTGTTCACAGGTATTTCATGTGCTGTGTTTAGAGACGGACGGTACTGCCCCCGGATATGTGTTGAGTGCATGGCGGTGATATCGATAGCCTTTCCATTTTATGAGCAGAAGGCATGAAATGCGTGGGATAATGACAGAGAAGGCTTGCGGGTTGCCAAACCGACAAAGGTCGCCTGGCTTTCCCCTGCAAAGAGCCGAGAAATACTTTAGACCATCTGTAGACCTGTAAAGACCTATTTCTTAGTGTTGATTAAACCAGGGATATTGCCATTTTGGGTATTGTTTCATATCCCCTGTGGTTTTAAACATCCCATTATTACCTTCTGTATTATGACTACATCACTCAGGTGTGCCTCTTGATGTTAGTATTGGGATTTGTGTCAGGATCTCTCAAGACATTCCAGGTTTCTCTCTCCCCTTACTTTTTGTCATGGTGCCTATTTAAGCACTTTTTGGAAAATAAAAATTTCAGCTGTGTTTGAGACCTTTCGGTGTATGTGTCCTTTTTTACGTAGAGTATCAGGGTTTATGTTATAGTTGTCAGCAGCTAGTTTATTTTTGTAAAATGGGCTTTATTTTTAGAATGGCAAAACCGTAACTTGAAAAGGTAAAATGATATGAAAACAGGTTTTGCAATATTTCATTCTCGAAAGTAAAAATTAACACACAAGCATAGCACAACGTAAACACTTGGAGATTCTTAAATCACATGTTATGTCAAACATTGATCTCTTTTTTGAACACGTTTTGCAGCACACTACCTCTAGGTTGTATTTCGTAACATATCTACTAATATACACGAAGGCCTGCCATATTCGAGACAAGATTAAATGCAGCTAGACAATAATATACTGTAAGCGACCTATTTTTCGCGGGCTGAATATTTCGCGATTTAGGTTAAAGCTGAAGTTTTGGAATAATTCGCGGGTTCTAATTTTTGCGACGCGGTGGGATCTCAATATAGATTCCAATGTGTTGACATCTTACCGGAATTGTTCGCGGGACCTATTTTTTGCGAATTGTAGTCGATTCGCGAAAATTAAGTCGTTTACAGCATATACAAAAAAGACGTGGCGAAGTTTGCTACTGAGGTATTCCAGACAAGATGAAAGTAGTTGCTGTTGCAAGTTATAACTACACTGTAGGTCTCAAAAAAGGTGAGCGCGCAGGCGAGCTCGTGAAAAGTGGACATACCTTGACCTGAGACAGGGAAGGAAAAGAAAGGCACGTCTCCGAACACACAGCTGTTTTTGGATACGCTGTGCGTTGACCGTCCCTTTTACGTATCTTGTTTCTTCCCTGTCTCAGGGTAAGTCATATCAACCGAATGTTTCTTGGGTTCAACAGAGCAAGCAGGCGTCTTTGTCCAGGTCGTCTGCTTGCTTCCGCGTCTTCATTACGCGCCGGGACCGCAAAACGCTGGTAACGGGAGCTCTTTATGTGCATGCCATCAACCGCGCGATTCTGGCTTGCTCCGACATGTTGCTTTAAAGAAGGCGCGAAGCGCGCATCCCGCATTCCTTGTAATATATGAAACAACTTTCTCTCCAAATAACTCTTAAATGTATTGCAAAAGGACACAAAAAAGCGGTTTGTTTTAACAACGCCCAACAGGTTTTTATTGTTTTTCAATACTTTTACCTGTACTAGAACAGATGCGACGGCCAGCGACGCACAGGATTGGTTGCCGTTCGTTCACTAAACGCAGGAACTGCTCCCCGCGTCGTAGTAAATCCCACCCCGTATCCCGCGCGTAGGGACGCCTCGGGGAATGCGTAGCTCCTTCCGCTCGTCGGCGGTTGGCTCCGGACGTCGCTCAAACGGGTGACAGGTGTCAAGTTTGCGATGACGTAGCGGCGTCAAAGCGGGCGTGAGCCGCCACGTGAGTGTTGCTAGGATACGTTCCTCCTTTCCATTACGTCACTTCCATGTACCTTTTCTCAAATGTCGAACCTAGCTATCCAGGTGATATCAGCCCGATTTAAATGCACATCTTCCACCTAACAAAAAGAAATCAATTATAGATAGAACAAAACAAGCGTTCCACTTAAACCCGTTTGATCCGCTAAAAATTTGCCAGGAGTTAGTCAAAATTAGTGGAACGCCAGCCTTGTGCGGAACTTGACTTGTTTACTGGGACCGCACTAGTTCTATAATCCCAAACAATACTAATGGCGCGCCTAAATTATACTTGAAGTGTCAGCGGTTGCTTAGAGCGTACTTGGAGTAAGCTATTTGTTATATGGTCTAAACATACTCGGCAAGTACACTTGGATTATGGAACGACTCCGGCATGCCATATACTACTACTCTACTTCTTTTGTACTATTCTATTATACACTCCCTGCCTCATAGTATACCAGAAGTTTGTCGAGTATACGTTTATTACGCTCTTTTTCGCTGGGCCGGCAGTCAAGGCTGTCGCCGCGCTACGCACAGTATTTGCGGTTAGTCCATGCTAAGGTGAGACGAAGTATATCTGATTCCTCGCGTCGCGCGTTCAGCCCCGCCGTGTCCTCACCTAAAGAGTGTATCTTACACCGTGCCTTCTAGCTGCGTAGCCTCCATAAGCCATGCTTCCCTGACGCCTCGCCTGTTTCTCATTTTCCTCCTTACCCTCCTCACTTATCGGGCCAACGTGATCACAGCACGTGACCGTCGCGGTGTGTTGGATTGTTGCGGGTAGTAGGGAGCGTGGTGCGTTTTATTTATCAATCATCGCAGCCAGAAACTGTGGCCAGCGCCAAGCCCACCGATTCTACGCCGCCTGCTGCACTTCGTCATGTACGTTTTTCCGGTTGCGATTGCGACGATTCGCTTTGATCGTCCCCGTACCAGCAGCGGTGTGTCGTCTGCTCGTGATCCGCCTCAGCCGCTTGCTTGCTTGATCTCATGTCTAGCCTTCAATTTGATAAAACCTACTGGACGAAGTGCGCAAGCCCGCGAAAAATCTTTCACAATCAGCCATCCCTCTCGTGACATGTCACGCGTGGCATGCCACGCGCACCAATAGACCATTTACTTATATTACACAAGCATCAATGGGAATTCATATGTTTGTCTTCCGCGCGCCAGCACGCGCACGCCTTCCCTGTATAAAGATTCAATGTAACTAACTCAGGATAAAGCGTTGACGAGCGCGCGTGCAAGATGCCTTTGTTTTAGGTATTTGCTTTGGAAAAGTAGCATTGCTGAAGCCAGCACTGAAACGCGTGGAACACCGATCCCTGCATTCTCTTTGATGCTTGGGTAATATATGCAATAGGTCTATGGCCAGAGAGATCTACAGTAACGTTGGCCACAACATTGTTTAATCGTTTTGTGGCTACTCTTCACATATGTTGCAACGTGCCCTCCTTGTATTTCAAAACCTCCTTGATAAGCCCCATTCTCTTCCCCCCACCTTTCCCTCTTGGAGGCGGTACATATCTGGAATAGAAGCTCCGATGACCAGCAGGACTAAGGGCACCAATCCAGGGACCGCAAAAGTCCTTTCACCTTTAGAAGTAGTGAATTTTACAATGATTTATATGATAGGAGTGTGCATCGAAGTAATAGCGCGAGCTCCTGATTGTAAAAAATGGGTTGTGTGTATGTTTATACAACCTAGAACTTGGTCGGCAACAATGGGCGATAAGTCTCCCAGCTGTAGCTGAGAAATATAGACAGTGCAGTACAACCGGTAGCCTTGGGTCTTTAACGTACACCACGCAGTAGTAATACCTGACCGCACACCTTTATGATGCTCATCCAGATCGAAACGGGTGGAGGTGAGATTGATCGTAGTCCTCTGCTTGAGGCTTATTGGTGTTGATTGCTTCTATTCGTAGCTCTATGGAACTAGGGCATAATAACAAACTACCAATTGCCTATTGTTTCCCTCATCCACTTGGGAGTTATCTTTGGCCTCCTCCTTACTTGATCATGTCATCTTATTTGATAGCTGAAGTGGATGTCCGGAGGAAATATTCCTTCAGTGTACGGGAGTGCAAAACATAAAACATGATTTGCATGTATCGCTCAAGCTACGAACAGTGCTCGGTACAAGCCAATGAACCTTTTAAAAGGTCTGACTTCTCATGAAAGCTGTGGGATCCCTGCACAATTACGGATACAAGCGTCAAGTCTTTGTGTTCTGATTGCACTTCAGCTGCAAACA
This sequence comes from Ixodes ricinus, assembly GCA_037355805.1. Classification (NCBI taxonomy): domain Eukaryota; kingdom Metazoa; phylum Arthropoda; class Arachnida; order Ixodida; family Ixodidae; genus Ixodes; species Ixodes ricinus. Next base: position 465 of record JAZHYW010042711.1, on the reverse strand, counting down.
GTGCTCGCAGCGGAGCTAAAGCCTGAGGTACAAACAAGCTTGCCACTCGCAGCATTCTGATTATGAACCCCAAATTCCAGATTATCACGGTTCTGCAACGTCGGTTGCTCCGCCTTTCCTGCAGTAAAGTAGTCGACGCGTACCTAAGTCTAATATCGTCAAAATAAATAGAACTATCATTGATGATGCAAGTGACATCTATATAAGCCAAATACACTTGACAGCTAAAAAAAAGATTATTGTTTTATTTTTTTGTAGACAAGCTTTTTTTTTTTTTCTTCGAGATAAATATATCCTAAGGGTGCTCTGAAACGAAAGTCCTTGTGCTGATAATATTACGTTCAGGTGGACGTTGTTCGTAGAGAATCTCTTTCTCGTTTTTATCACTTGATCCAGCTGACGTCTTCCTCTACATATTTTGCGCTCGTTCTAACTGCTGGCGTCCCATTATCAGAGTTTCATCTT
>JAZHYW010042710.1:0-22666 GCA_037355805.1 Ixodes ricinus | reverse complement strand
GTGATGCCCCTCCAGCGACGGGCTCAGGAAACAAAGCTGGGGCTCTAAGCTGGTTACTCGACGAAGAAGACCGATATTTTTGAAGGCCGCGATTAGACAGCGCCACGGTCAAGCGTGGCGCTGGCCAATCGCGTCGGTCAGAAATCTCGCTGACATTCTCGCCAAATGTCCAGCTTAGGGCCCCTGCGGTCGCTGTTTCCATGCATATCCCGGTGAAGCGGCGGGCCGTAGAAAAGTGGCGGTGACCAAGCGGCCATGCAATCATGAGTAATGGCTGTAAGCCGTTCCAGCGTGAGTTTCCTACCACCGAAAACACTTCAGCTTTGTTGTAACCTCCAAGGGTACGCACGGAGTCAAAGGTCAGCCGAGAGCCAGCGGGCGCGTACTGCCGGTCTCATCCTGGCGTTCTCACTCTTTAGGATGACAACACCCTAACGTTCTCATCTATGCGGGCGCAAGTCGTCTGCTTCTTGCGCAGGAGTTGCGGTCACGTCAAAGGACGCCGAGCTCTGATTGACTTCTGAGTTAAAGGATAGTGGGTAGACCTCAATACCGGAGATGCCTTGAAGTCTACCAACTATTTTTTTCATCATGGAATGAACGCTCGGCGTTCTGACATCTTCGAAACCCCCGGTACAAAAAGCAGACAATCTTGCGCTCCGAGTCGGGATACTATTACACAGAACTTCTCTTTTATATCAAACCGCTTACATAATTTTTTTTTTTGGTTGGGGGGGGGGGGGGCAGGGAGGGGGCGCTTAAACTTGTCAAACACAAAGTTTGTGATAGAAGCTCGCGGAGCACGCCAATTGGACTGTCGTGACAATATGACGCAGCGCTTTTTGTCGCCGAAGGTCAATCGAGAGCACTATACAAACTTTCGGTTCCAACTTTGTGTTTGACGAGTGTTTGGAGCCACTGAACCCAACAGTCAAAATAGGATTTTGCGTAGGTCGTGACATAGCATTTCTCCAGAACCCGAAGTTTTTTCAGCCGAGCGACGGTCAGCGGGGTTAGTCGTTCGTGTTCCTTGGCGCTTGGTGCGATCGCCGAGAAATGCTTCGCAACGGCGGCAACCCTACCGCCTTAGTCTTGCCGACGTGGTTCGCACTCTACGATTGACCAGATTCTTACTATGAAGCCTTTAGTCGAATTTAACTTGCTTTCGTTGCTGGAAGTGTAATGCCATTCTGTCAACTTTGATGGTCTTGGTTTATGAAGAAAAGGATTACAATATTTCACCTTGTTTTTTGCGCACCCTCTCGAACTTGTGGTTCGCAACGGGTAAAGTGTAGCAAATCGTCACGCCACGGCAAGTTTAATCCGGTCATGACGTCACGAATGTATCTGCCGAATGTAGCACTCCACTATAATAGGGCCATTCGTCGCTTTGAACGTCCTATGACGAGCACGTACGTTCTCGTGCAGTGCAAGCGTCGTTCGGGGAAGCATGCTTGTCTTTGCTTCGGATTCGTTTGCACGCAAGTGAAACAAGCTATAACAGACGGCGCATGGCTCCGAACAAGGCTAGAGCTTGCCAATTTCCTTGTCGGCGCTCTCTGGCCACGAACGCCAATTTGAATATTTGCTGACGTATTGATTGTTAACGAGCGTAGTCCGAGGAACGCAGTACCTGTATCAAATACGCATGAGCAGGATTCGGCTGACGCGGCTGCAGACTGCGGATGCAACACAGTGAAAAAGACAGACAGCTTTCGTAGGAGAAAAAGTAACATACACTCCGCTTTTAGTTTCAAAATCTCATGCCAGAAATGAGGCTCCCGGTTTCCTACCCTTGTGCGCTTGTTTTCTTTTGACCCGCTAAGACGACTTGCATTTCGTAAAACCAAAGCCAAACTTATTTCGTAGTCTTTTAAGCGACCGCAATCTCTTTTTCTTGACCAGGACTGGGCAATATCGCGATAGCATTTTAATGGCACTTTCGAGTGTCTGCATCTCAGTATCGAGATACTTTGAAAATTGTACCTGTATTTCAGTAGTGAGATACATTTGAGATATATCGCTTGTATCGCGATACGAAGATCTTGTTAGATTTCTTGCCGAATATGAACTCTCGGTTCCTTGTGGTAAACCGAACACCATTTACTTGGTGCAGAGGATCCCAGTATTTGTAATATGCACCCGACGCACAACCCCTATCTACACGGGAAAAACCTCTGGTACTTATAATTGTCATAAAAAAAGCATAAAAAAATAAAAAGGCAAACAACTAAACGAAGGTGGTTTGAAGAACAGTCTCTTGCAAGAATAGCAAGATCAGCTCCTCTCGGAACCCTGTTTTGACAGGTGTGCCGTAAAGGGGTGTCTCAAATTGAGACACACCTTCACGGCAAAACAAGGGTTCAATTTGGAAAGACGCATTTTCTCAAGCATGGCAGGTCGTCGCTGGTCTTCAGTACCTATAGTAGGTTACTGGGGGCGACAATGTATTTTAGCGTCATTCGGGATAGTAGCTGTGAATATATGAAAAGTTTGAGGTAAGGGCAGATGCATAAACTGACATAAACGTGAAGAAAACAAGCCCTGTCATTTGCGTTCGACACAAATTGCACCGCCGCACTTACCCCTCTTCGGGAATAAAAAATATTTACGTACCTGTATGTGTATTCACGAATACGTTTTCGGCGTTTATTCCGAAGTATCTCAGGGATATCCTGTTACATAAAAAGCAAATATATTCCAAAACTTGTATCTTGGCTCTAAAATACATATATCTCAATATTGTATTTCTGAATACTTTTTGGAGTGTCTCTGCCAGCCTTGCTCTTGACTTACTGCTAACCTTACGTGGGCTGCAACAGCAACTTAAAAAAATGTTTGCTGCAACTTCAACGAAGCTGAAATTTTTGATTAGGGAACCGATTCTTCAGTTCATGAAGTAAGCCTTGATTTATAGATTGACTAATAGTCTACTACGTAAAAAACACCGTCACGTATAAGCATAACGTATAAGACTTCACTGTCTTTAATATGCCGCAAATAATAGTTTACTGCAAAGCAATATTACGGTACCCCTTTCAAATGTAACACCAAAAGAATTAATATAAAAATATTTTTGATTATTAACGAATGCTTCATTAATTTTTAAAGTGTTATTTAGAACTTGGTTTAATATTAATTATACTGCTAACCGATTACCTTCGACGAGCAGATGTTTGTTTTGGGCCACTCATTATAACACATTCACACTTGAGAAATAAACATGAGAAGTATATAGCTATTGAGAAGATAAGAATTAAACTCGATAGGTATGTTTTATATGCTTGATTAAGAAAACAAAAGTTTAGGCCTTGGGCGAGAATGAAGAGACAAAAACATATTGCCTACTTTACGAAGTAAAGTAATGAAAGCAAACGCAGAAGCTAAAAAAACTTTCTTTGTACGGTTTATATATTGTGAAATCAATTATCGATTAAGCGACAAAAAAAAAAAAACAGCGACAAAGGTCTAGTTCCGAAATTCACGTGAATTTCTCATTGCTCATGAAGTGAGCGCATGAAACTAGGTATCAGATACATACCTCTCTTTTTTTATTTGTGTTCCGACGGCATCCCTTGGTTTTTCTTTACGTATACTTGCTGCAAATGGCGCGCAATTTACTTGATGAAACTCTTCTCATCGGATGCAGCCTTTCCGAATAATGCCCTCAGGTCGTAGGCGATACGAAGAATTGCACTTCCTTGAATCACGTCCTTACGCCAGCGCTTGTTTTGAGACGGCCGGGTATTACCTATAATTAAAATTTGATGCAATGCCGTCTCGTACTCAAGCCAACCGATGTTATTTTAATGGCGTGACGTATAAAACGTCACACGTCTGTCAATCGCATATATACACGAGGTCTGAGCGCGGAAGGACATTCACAGAACAACTTCGCTTGAGGAATCCGCTGAATATCACCAGAAGATGAGGACTACGGTGAGTGTTGCCGCGAACTCTTAGTGACTGTTTTAGCTGATAAACTAGTTAGGATTTGTATAACGACGGCAAAACGCAATCCCAAACCCGACGTGAGTAGTTTACCCTGTGCATTCACCGCCAAAAGCTTGGCTACTAGCAAATCCTTAACATTTTGAACGCTTATCTTGTGAAGAGTTCGTTTGGCATTACTAGACACCAATGCGTGGTTTCGTAGGTAATAAATCTGTTAGAGTTTTAACGTCAAGAGCTGAGACGGCCCTTAGTTTGATGGCGCTCATTTTCAAGAAAGAGATTCTTCAATTCATAATCTCTAGACCTTTCAAAATATGGTGAATAATTCAGGCTTCACATAAATATACTTTAATTCATCTGAACGGGATGCTAGAGAGTTATTAATCATTTAAGAAGCAAGTTTATTACGACAACGATTAATCTTGGACAAGCATAGATATGTTAGTGTCCCGTTTAAAACTGGCTAGCTTTTTAATATTTTTTAGATATATTGAATGAAATATTAAGGAATAGGTTCGCGATGTATAATTGTAATATTTATTTTTCTTTGTGCCAAAACTTTCATAACGTGAACAGTGTACGGGGAAAATATTGGTGGATTATAGCCACTTTCAAGGTGAGCATGGCCAAGAATCCGAGACATTCGGTTTAGTTCCATTCCGCGACGACATGTGGCGCCTAAGCCTCGAGCGAAATCACTTTTCCAATTTCCAATGTGCCCTCTGTTTCCGCCCGCACCGCCAATCTTATCTTCGAATCCGGAGAGGAGACATCGTAATGCAGTAAGGGCATAGCACTGATAACACGCTCAAGACAGCTCCGAACCTCGGAAACTCTCAAGGTCACAGCTGGGCGCGCCTAGCGCAGACGTGCAATGTGTAATTGCTTCTCCCGCAGCCAATGTGCATTTTTAAAGTGATACGCTAACGCTCAAGACTATTGCTCCATCGCTAAAAAGCCAAATTTAAACCGAGCAAAGTTAAAGCTATGCTTCGTCTCACCTTAGCATGGACTGGCCCGAGGCCGCTCTAGCGCGAGACGGTAGCCTTGATTGGCGTTCAAGCCACACGAGCCCTCGTGCAGCCGCCGAGGTGTCGTCGAAAGCAAATAGCTCGCGCTTTTAGCACCGCGACCAAGAATAGCCCATGCTAAGGTTGGACGAAGTATTGAAGCGCGAGCCGAATCCGCTGCATTTTCCTACCTCGCACCGGCGGTAGTGCATCGGACATAAGGTAAAACGATACTAAAAGTGCTCTGTTCAGCACTATCTCGTTCTCAGGAAAAACAATTCCTTCCTGGCTTTCGTTCCTTCCGTGTTTCTATCCATACGATGATGATGGCAACGTTAATTTTTATAAAGAGGATACACTCCGGCTTTCTTGACTAATGTTGTCTGAGCCATAGAAGAAGGAGGAGAGGTTGGTGGGGGGAGGAGGAGGGGAAATGGCATGGGTGAAAAATGAGAGACTAGATGCACTGGGTGAGATCCGCCTCTCGCACGTAAGGAACGCGAAGTCCAGTATATGCTTGCGGTGGTCGGGAGGTTTAGTGATATAGGTGCTTGTCCAGTCGGCGTAACTTTGAGAGAAGTACTCCGAATGCACGGCACTTAGGTGGAGATGTTGAATAGCAAATAGAATTTTAAGCAGTCCCCAACCAAGTGGGTGCATGTATCCTGTATCGTGCAAGTCGTGCACTCGTATGCACACATGCGCTATCTCTTATCAGCCAGCCATTGACGGAATAAACACTTTTATTCTGGCTGGCACCTGAGTGATACATGGCGTCAGAAGTGGAGTCGCTTTCCACCTAGACGATGGCTTCAAGCAAGCACGAAGGAACGTCGCACTGCTGCCAACACGATGGAATTGCTCAAGCCACCGGAGCCCTTGCTTCCTTCCGGCAACATAGATGAAGAACTGGGACCACTTAAAACAGAAGTTCGATCTGTTCCTGAAAGCAACAGCGTAGCCGATAGAACCAAGGTCGGAGTTTGCCAAGACGGCACTACTATTGAGTTTTGCCAGGAATGATGCCCCTCGAGGTATTTAACAATTTCACTCTCTCAGAAAGCGAAGGCAGGGAACGTTGCAAGGCAGTTGCAGGAAAACTCAAGGAGTGCTGTCAATAATAGCAAAATGAAGTTTACGAGAGGTACCTACAGGGTGAAACAAGGAGACGGCAGGCTCTTTAAATCGACCGGAAAATTCGGTTTCTTAACCTATCGCGCTACGACTTTGTGCGCAGCGTTGCCCACAGATGGTGCATTTTGTTTTGTAAAATTTGCAAGGAGCGAACTTACTTGAGGAAAAAGTAAAGAGAGAAAAGGGCTTAGCTCTTATGGAAACGCAGCGACGCCACCGGTCTTCAAACAACACGGCGCCGTTTCGCACGGGAGACAAGAGATGGCGCAACGAACGCCGCCAACGAACGAGCATACGGCGCCGGGAGGCCGGCACTTCAGCAGGACGATCCTTTCGACTCAAAAGCGGCTCGCGTTCCGCAGGCGGCGACAGTCGCAGAAACAAAAACAGGCGCGGTAACAACAAGGAACTGCAGTTCCTTGTCTGCTAAACACGCGGCTCTCGGCGTCGTCTGCTCGTTCGTTGGCGGCGGTTGGCGTCGCGACCTGCTGCGCCATCTCTTGTCGCCCGTGCGAAACGGCGCCGTGTTGTTTGCAGACCGGTGGCGTCGCTGCGTTTCCATAGGAGCTAGGCCTTTTTCTTTCTTTGCGTTTCTCCAGGTAAATTCGCTCTTCAGGCTAATTCGAGTCGTAGCGCGATAGGTTAAGAAACCGAATTTTCGAGTCGATTTGAAGAGCCTGCCGTCTCGTGTTTCACCCTGTATTTCGGTCAAGAACCCAAGGAGAAGGAGAACCGTTTGAACATTTTCGGCGGGACCTGTAGAAACAAGCCCACAGTAACTTGCGAAGTTGCAGCGATGCAGCTGCAACTTCACACAGCTGAACGAATTCCATGATTCGAGACTAGACTGTGTTCGCTACGAACAATCCAAGATTGCGCGAAAATATGCTCAAGGAGAAAAACCTGACATTGCTCTAGGCTGAACAAATCCGTAAAGCTGCAGAACTAGCTTCCCTTCAAAACGAGATGTGGGCACAACCAGAACAACAAGTGGCGTTGGTGAGGAACCAGTGGCGTTAGTGAGTGGCGTTAGTGAGGCAGTGTATGAATCAAGACTAACTGGATTGTAAACGTGAAAGTGGGCGGCCATGCAGTCCTTTTGAATGTAGAAACGGGCTCCCAAACTAATTTGCTGCCTTACTCTGTCAATTGCAGGTGCAAAGGAAATACAAGTTTAAAGCCAAGCAGCTCGCGTCTACGGTCCTACAGTGGAGACATCATAGGACACATCGGTGTTACGAGTGTGCCAGTGGTCCTAAATAGCCGAACCTGTGAGATAGACTTTTCCAACGCCAAGAAAGGCAGCGCAATACTGGGACTTTCAGCAAGCGAGGTGCTGGGGCTCGTGTCGCGATCAATTGGTGTGGTGAACACCAGCATTACTGACGGAATTGTGCGAGAATTCCACCAGTTGTTTCAGGGCACCGGCTGCGTGGCCCAGCACTCGCAAGATGGCGCTCCAGGAGGATGCGACGCCAGTCATCCAGCCGTCACGACGAGTACCCATGGCGTTGCAAGAGCCCCTTTGGAGAAGAGCTGGAGCGTAGGGAACGAGGAGGCGTGATACAGAAGGTCAATCAGCCAAAAAGACTGGGTAAGCCCACTCGTCACTTCGCAGAAAAAGGACCCGGCAAACGTCGCGTCTCGCATAGACCCCAGGCACGCTAACAAGATACATAAAACGAGAACATGATCACATGCCCAAACGCGAAGATATTGAGGCTGAGCTAGCAGGAGGTCAATATTTTTCCAACTCGACGCCAATTCGGGTTTGCATCAAATTCCGTTAGACAAGGCCACGTCCATGATCTGCACGTTCGGCAAGCCATTTGGGCGTTAACGGTTTTCGGGGCTACCGTTCGGGATTGCTTCGGCGCCTGAAGTGTTCCAAAGGACGCTGAGTGAAATCTTTGACCGAGCCCCAGGAGTGCGGGTGTACATTGACGACATTCTACATATCGGGGGCAACTAAAGAAAAGCTACGACGGGCGCCTTCGGAATGCATTGCAGACGGCCAGGCGGGCTGGATGGACGTTAAACGCGGCAAATTGCAAATTGGACTGACAGAGATAGAGTTCCTTGGTGACGTCATAACTCCCGAAGGAATAAGGCCAAGCCCTGCGGGTACCCCACCTCATCGAGTGAACTATCATCCCTAGCGGAAAAGACAGCGGTGCACAGAATGCTCGAAGTAATCAACTATTTCAGGAAATATTTTCCAAACGTTCCCGAAAAAGCGAAACGTTTTCGTAGACTTATCAAGAAAGATACCGTGTTCGAATGGAGCGAAAACCATGCCTTTGAATGGAAAGCGATATTGTCACGAATGACGAGGTGAGGAAACAAAGAATAACCGAGAAAACTGAAACGTTGAATGGGGAGAACTTATGCCCAAAACAAAAAGGGAACAGAAGACAACAACAGAGCGTCGCGGGCGTCGAAGTCGGCGTAACAGCAGGATCAAACGCTGGGGCGAGACTGACTCCGGCTCGCCACGCAGGGCCCTTTTGTACACGCGTGGACTTCTGAAACATTCGACGTAGAATGTTCGGCGCGTAGAACATTCGAAACTCGATCAGACGATAATGTTCTCGATCTTACGAGAAGGCCAAGTTGAAATCATAAAGAAACGAACATTGCACTGACTGCAGTAGAACCTAGACTTCTCGCGCTTCAGTCGAGCGATGTAACCATTCGGCCACGAACGCGCTCACTCGGCGACGCGCGTGGCGATATGCTGCATGCTTAGCAGAGCGCCGTTAGCTATTCTTGATCCAGCCAAAGAAACGAAAATCACCTCGGATGCATCAAAAGATGGGCTGGGAACAGCACTCTTACAGCGGTGCGGTGACAGTTGCGTGTCCGTAGCCAATGCACTGCGCGTAATGACGAAAACAAAAACATACATACTCGGAGATATAAACAGAGGCCATGAGCATAACCCTTGGATGGTAATAATTTCACTATAGTGTGTGTACGGTCGAAAGATTCTTATTAGGGATGCCGTGAACTTTTTCGAACCGAAGTTTCGATGTTCGATTCAAGCGGTTCGAAAGGTTCGAGAGGTTAGAGAGATTTCGAATTTTTTAATAAAAAATTGGACGGAAGTCGAATTTTCGATCTTGTTAAGCTAAGTAGTTCGACGCTTTTCGCAATTTCGAGCTTTGCACGTTCAGAAATGCAGTGTTTTTCGAACCTTTGACCTTATTACGCTATAAATGCGATCCTTTTCGAACTTTCGAGCTTATTACGCTTCAAAATTCGATGCCTGTCGAACTTTGAACTTAATAAACTAAAAAAAAAGATTCGATAATTTCCGAACTTTTAAACTTATTTATCTAAAAAATTCGAATATTTTTTGGAACTTTCTAATCCTGAAAAGTCAAAAGTTCGACGAACTATAAACTTTTAGGGTAAAAGTTCGAAGTTCGTCGAACTTCGAAAGACCGGCGGGTGAATTCATTTGGATTGAAGCAGTAAGGTATATTCGTAATTTTTTTCGAATTTTTACATGCGGTGTTGCATTCCTTGCGAAAGGCAATGTCTTTTATTTCAATGTTCTGGCATGCTTAGTTTTAAAGGAATAAATTCCCGAAGGAGCGAGGAAGGGCGACGGGTTTTTGACGATTGTCGTTTATGCCATATCTGAAGCGCGCTATAGCCGAAGCTATTTAAGGTAGAGTCGTTAAACTTTTTAAGAGTGATCTATGTATATCCTAGGTAAGTGTCGTCTTAAGATAGTATCATTGTTACTCTAAATGAGTTTCGAAGAAATGTCCAAACATGTATCTACTGGGCAAGTATGGCTTAAACTTGGCAATTTTTTTCGTCTAAATTGTTTCAGGTCTTGGATTTCAATCAACACCACAGACAGTACATATCATTGCCATTTTCAGAATAAAAAATAATGTATTTATTGTTTTTTCACGTTGAGGAATACATTAACTCATGGGAAAAGATTTCTAATATTGTTCAAGTTCAGGACGTCATTAAAAAAATCATATTTAAATTTTTAACGTTTTTGGGACTTTTTTTTTGTCTGTACACTTTTTGGTATGAGAAACTTGTTTCGAAGTTCTCAGCTTCTGAATATGCAAGAATACAACACTTCCGACAAATTCTCGACAGTTTTTGTTCTTCGGCTTTTTATCCGCATTTATTGTTATGTTTATTTATTTTTTCATCAATGGCACAGTTATTGAGGTCGAAAAGACATAGCTTTGAACTTCCGAACCACTAAGCATGTGACAAGTAGTCCCTTCTGTCAACGAGTTTCCGACAATGACCATCTACGCGATCTTTTATGCAGTGAAGAGCAAGAGTAGCTATACATATGCATAAATAATTTCAGATTAAAATAAGCTGGACCACACCCTCTTTCCCTGTATTGTTTTCTTTAACGGTCCAAAATATCTGGAAGGCTGGGGGGGGGAACTGGAGCTACCTCCCCCTTCACCCCCCCCTTCACCCCCACCCCCTTGTTCCCCGCCGTTTTTCCTCTTCCGACGCCACTGGTATGGTAGAATGCTCCTCGACCTCCAGTTTTGTCGGCTTCTGTGCTTTTTGCTGGGCGTTTTCTCTGTCCCGGCAAAGAAACCTCCAGAACACTTACAAACTAAACTTACTATATGCCAGCTTCACTCGGGCGGCGTTCGATCGGATTACTATAAGCGTGCAAGGGGTGGAGAGGTAGTTTGCCAGGTCGCTTCAAGGTTTTTCTGGGCCTCAGCCTCCTGCCCGCCCTTGGCCGTTTCAAGCTGGATGAGTATCGTAAAGCAGTGCGTTCATGTGATCACTACTGCGTGATGCACGTTAAAGACCCCCCCCCCCCCCGGGCTGGTGGTCACAATTACTGGTCTATGGTCACAAGTCACTCTGCACTGGCAAATATGCCAGCACATCCGGGACACTCGTCGTCTCATTTAATGTCCTGACCAGCTTCGCGCAGTCTAAATATCACACCCGAACTTTTCTAAACCTCATTTCGTAAAAATCAGTGAGGCGTGAAAACATTATTTGAAACTGAAACTGTGGAGGATCATGAAAACCGGACTTAGAACTTTGCGAACTTAGACTTGAAAGAAATTTGAAATCTTCGGAGTTTTTTTTCTTCGAGTTTAGCCCTAAAATAGAATCGAAACCTTCGAACTTATCGAACTTTATGTAGAAAGAAATTCGAAATCTTCGATTTTTTCGAACTTCATGCAAATAAAAATTCGAAACCTAAGATTTTTCAAATTTTAGATTTAAAACTATTCCAAATCTTCGATTTTCGAGCTTCTGATTCAAAGAAATTCGAAATCTTAGATTTTTCGAACTTCGGATCCTAAGAAATTCAAAATTTTCGAATCTCTCAGATTTCAAACTAGGGAAGTTTAAAATCTTCAAAATCCTTAAACCTCAACTAAAGAATATTCTAATTATTCGAACCCGAACTTTTAGAAACCGTGAAAGCTCCCAACTTTTGGCATTCGAAACTCCACCTTGTTCGAAAGTTGCAAACTTTTCGAATCCGAACCTCGGTACGGTTTTAAAATATCGAAATCCTCCAAATTCGAACCTCAGTTCGGTTCGAAAATATCGAAACCTTTCGAATTCGAACCTAGGGTGGTTCGCGACATCCCTAATTGTTATCGAAACCGACCACCAACCATTACTAGCCATTTCATCGAAAGGAATTGGCGATATGAAACGGCGACATCAGCGTCGTTTCGGACATTCTGAGCGAGAAAACGTTGGACCGCAAAAGATCCAGACTTGGAGTCAGTCATACGTTACGCCTCAACAAAGAAACTCTGGAAGGCCAAATGAAAACGTTTGCTTCCGAGCTATCGCTTGTGCAGGGAGTTGTACTGAAGGGGTGCAGAATAGTGATCCCGAAGTCAATGAGGCCAGAAATGCTTCGGCGCATTTATAAGGGGCATTTGGGTTTGAACAAATGCAAAGGAGGGCTTGACGGTTAGTGTTCTGGTCCGAGCTTAAAGAGTAACTACAAAGAAAAAACGTGTTTTTTTAAACAGCCTATATGGGACAAGCATGTCACAAAACAAATCTTCCGCGTAAAAACAAATTTTTCTAGCAATATTTACGCCACAGGACGTAATTTAGTCGGAGTCGCAACTTCTCCACATTTAAAACTCCCACTCTTTCGACGCGCGCAGAGTGGCTGTTCTACGTCACTCCATGACGTATAGCAGCCACTTCGTGACGTATAATACCAATTTTGGGGCGCGCGATTTAAAACGGACGAAATAGCCGCAAATTAAAATCAGTCTCGCGCAAAATATATTGCGGTAAAAATTTTGTTTTTGGCGGAAAAATTGTTTTGTGACATGCTTGCCCCAATTAGGGTGTTTAAAAATACACTTTTTTCTTTTGCAGTTACCCTTTAACTCGTACATTGAAAATATGCTTCAAGGCTGGACCGCGTGTCTCAAGTACGCATACGCTCAACAAAAACAAATAACTCTTCTCTCTCCGTAGCCCGTGTGGTACAGAGTTGGCGTCGATATTTTCTAGCATGGCGGAAATTCGTAGTTGTGTGTGCTCGATGCGTTATCGAACTTTCCTGAAGTGAAACGACTGTGTGACACAATGGCGAGCACTGTCACAGCAAAACGTAGTGTAATGTTCTCAAAATATGGAATCCCACTGGAAGTTTGCAGTGATGACGCTCCACAATTCGCTTCTTGTGAATTTGCCTTGTTTACATCTAGGCATGACTTCAAGCACGTCACTTCTAGCCCTGGATTCCCTCGGTCCAACGGACTTGCCGAGAAAGGGGTCCAAATCGTGAAAAAAATCCTGAAGAAGACAGGTGAGAACGACAACGACTTCTGGTTTGGCCTTCTGTGCTATCGGTCCGTCCATCTGGACGACGGCCGTTTGCCGAAAAAGCTGCTACAAGGAAGGAGGCTGCGCACTCCACTTCCGGACGTCAGCCAACAACCTTGCACCCGAGTGTTCAAGCGCAACCAGTGGGACACTTGAGGGAAAACTCTACCGGCCCACAAGAAAGGTGAAACCGTGCAAGTTAAGTGCAAGTTGTGGAGCCGCAGGTCTCGGGAACAGGGACAGGTAGCCCCAGCATCCTATCGGGTAATGACCGAAGACAATCGGCTGCTACGACGGAACCGATAGCATCTGCTAAAATTACGTAAGCCATTCCAGAGCGACGAACCAGACAGCGACGACTCGAACGGCGAGGACATCCCCGAAGGAGGACCGTCCATGCCGCACACAGAACCTTTCCACCACCAGACCCGATGCGATCTTTATATCAAACTCGACAACCGCAAACGCCGACAGCACGACAAAAGTTCCAACCAAGTTAACCAGATATGTAGCCGTGGCTGTCTGTAATTAGACGGAGGGAAATGTATCGTGCAAGTTATGCAATCGTAGGCACACGTGCGCTATCTCTTATCAGCCAGCCAAGCCACTATATATTTTTGCGTGGTTGACGGAATAAACACATTTATTCTGGCTGGCATCTGACTGATACAGCGCGGAACACGATATTCTCTGCACAGCAGAACAAGGGCCGCTGTGCACACAATGTGCACAGCGGCCGGTCTACCCTGGGGATGTAAATTTGTAGAATTTTGCGAGCCAAGGAGGAGGGATAGCTCATTGTGTTTGTAATCTGGGAAGGCACACCCGTTTCCATCTGGAGTACACAGAGGGGAGAACTGTTGAAGGGCAGGAGTGCAGCCAGGGAATCCCTAGGTGCCTTCCTGGCTTCCTGTCTAAGCTCTTCTGAGTGCTGTGGGATTGAATTGTCATTTGGGACCGAGGGCTGAACGGTGCCTTCTAAGGGTTGGGTTCTGTATGGCATATCCCCTCGCGGCTGCATCAGCCTTCTCGATACCCGGAATATCGATATGGTGAGTTTGAGCTGATTTCCATGGGCTCGTATGGTCTTATGGAGCGTTCACACTGGAAGCGGATCCGCAACCCCGAAGCGGATCCGCACGTTCTCAACCACAAAGCGGCTGGTATCGAGAGTTTGGGGCGCGTTTTTTCCAACCGCTTCGGGGCCGATGTTTCCCAACAGATTTCGGGAACCGCGAAGCGGCAAAAATTGCAACGCGACGCTGACGTAATGTAGGTGGCTTTTGAAACAAGATGACATCTATCCCTGATCAGGCGTCCAAGGCGCTGTAGTCCTAGCGTTGCAACAGACAAATCAACGAAGATACATCATGCTCACATCCGTCACTTGAATCCACCGCGAAACTAATTGACTTGTAACTAGGGCTGGGCGTCGATTAAAAATTTTAACCCGATTAATCGCCACCCTTTAATCGATTAATTAATCGATTAATCGGTTGCGTTGATTTTTATAAATAATATATTAAAAAGAATGCAACAACTCGTCTTCCCTTTGAAGACTTATTTTACTCCCTGTCACACGGCGCAAAGGATATTTACAATTGAGGATACATATAGTTCAACGATTCAAAGACACATATTTTTGCTCCGGCTTCGAAGACAAAGAAGTTTGTCATGTCCACATTCTCCGACAGGAAGACAAGAAGTCAGGGCTTGGGCGATGCTTTCTTCTTTTTTCAGAGAAAGGGGCCTCGATAAGAAGGCGTTGATTGTTGTCTGCGTTTTAGCGGATGGTCCTTGCTGCAGCGGCGTACATGGGTGCTTCGCTCGTAGGTGATACTGAAGCGAACTTACGCTTCCACTGTACGAAAACGGCTTTTTGCAGATGATGCAGTGGACCTCCATCGAGTTAAAAACTTCACCGCTGGAGTTTACTTTAAACCCAAACTTTCCAGCGAGATTGCCTTTCATACTCGTGAACTCGTCCATTTGTACGGGCCGAATACAGGAACAAGTAACCAGGGCGTTGTTAGCTTCCCAGCTTGTTTTTCTGCTTGTTTGTTTTGCCTGGGCAGGATGTGTAATAGATCATCAACACGTGAAGTTTCGCGGTCGCGCGGGGATCAATTGCGGGCCCGGCTTGTTCGTCTGGCCTCGGCAGAGCTGTAATGTATATCCTCGAACACGTGACGCTTCGCGAGCGCGAGAACTGATCCTTGCTCATACTCATAGCAACTCGCTGGGAACGGAAAACCGCTCAAGCTCAGGACAGAATGACGGGATGCACGCCACGCAGCGTTTTCCTTAAGGGGGAGGGGGGGGGAGGGGGGGGCATGAGTCACCCCTAGTTCGTGCAGGTCTTCCAGAATAGAGCCATGCGTGCGTCCAGTTGACTTCTTTTGAGTACCGATTAAAAAACCGATTAACCGGTTAAAAAATTTTGATCGCGATTAAAACCTTAATCGATTAATCGGAAGGCTAATCGACCAATTGTCCAGCCCTACTTGTAACCGTAAGGGGCTTCGCTCCGGTGGTTTAGTTTGGGTAAGTTAGTTTGTTCATTATTTGGTGTGCCAAAGCCCGTCGCTGCTCAGCCTTATTAGTATTTTCATGGAGAACAACGGAACCCACCCCCGATCGACCAAATTGACAGCTTTTGTACCCCCAAGGCAGTCGCGTGAACCACTGAAAGCTTTGGACACAGTGCATAACCAACACGAAGGTCGATAGAGACGTCGTGAGCCAATTGCGTAGCCAACACACTACTGCGCAGCTGGCAGGGTACCTGCGATAGCTCGACCTGTAACTTTTCTATTACCGAAAAGAATAAAGGGAACCTACTCAAGAAATCAAGTGTAGGTACCATACGATACATATATAGGTAATCCACACGGCGTATATTTGAGCCTAATGGGAAGCAAACAGCAGACTCGATCGATGTGTGAGTGACGAGAGGAGAATCCTCCCCAACGAAGCCACGACCGTCCAGAACCGAACATATCTCCTGCACCACGGTTCACCAGTGCCTCCCACTACTCCGAAAATGATAAAAATGATGAGCGACGAGAGGCGGGGGGGGGGGAGTGTCTTTCTATTCCGAATACAAGTTCAGCTATTCACGCGGGAAATGTTCATTTCAAAGAAAGAGTGGGGAGACTCTCTTTTGACTCAGCAAGGCGCTTATAGCTGGGCTTTGCTTGGGTTCGAAGTCGAGGGAATCGCAGGTGGGTTTTGCGGGTCCATGTCTATTTCTTTTTTACCGCTTGAGATCGCGATGTGTGCAAACAGCCTGAATAAAAACCTTCATTATCAAAATAGCTACATTTTTGCTTTGGATTACGGAGTAAACTATATTTTGGATTGTAGAACAAGCTCGCCCAACGCAAGTCTCAAAAGATTACGCAAGATCGCCGAGAATTTGTCAACCGCGCCTCAGGATGTCTGAACGGGGTAGCTCTCGAAACGCATCCACTATTGCTTCGCATACGCAGCTCAACCGCCAGTGTGAATGCGATATTAGCTATTGCCTTAGTTTTGTAAACAATACGATTGCGACTGGTCAAGCGCTCAGATTCCCATAAGGCTTCCTTGGAGTCGGTAAAGATGAACTTGTTTGCGGGATGATGAATATTAAAATTGAATGCACCCCGAATCGCACAGAGCTCAACCGTCTTGAGGCTAGGAGCCAGGGGCGCTACTTATTTCATTTTGTTTCATTTTCAGTAAGTGAATGGAACGCAATGGTGCTGATCCCGGAGGCCTTTCTCGCGGCATCTGTGGGCAGA
This sequence comes from Ixodes ricinus, assembly GCA_037355805.1. Classification (NCBI taxonomy): domain Eukaryota; kingdom Metazoa; phylum Arthropoda; class Arachnida; order Ixodida; family Ixodidae; genus Ixodes; species Ixodes ricinus. Next base: position 5,949 of record JAZHYW010042710.1, on the reverse strand, counting down.
ATACGATTTTGTGGATCCTCTTGCAAGGACGACGTTTCTTGAAGGTGTTTATTTGCTGCATACTGTCGACATTAATTGTAGCTTTGGCTATGGTTTTTTGGGGGTGGGTTTGCATATTGCAAGGGGGTGCCCTCCCACGGAGGAAGTGGAGAAGCATTACTGAGGACTTGGAAAACATGCTCCCCCATCTAGTCTAAAACAGTGGTCCGACCATGGTCCACGAAGACTAAGCCACTGACTTAAGTGGGCTTCTTTGGCAATTTCGCGGGCTCTGCCAATTTCCGAGGTCTGATGAAGGAACTTGATTGGGGTGATGCCCGGGAGGCTGGTTATAGTTCTTATGGCTGACGTATTGGGGACTTAAATTTCGGCTTCTTGGGAGAGGGTGCACTTAAGATAGCTGTAGTTGCATTCCGCCTTGGAAGGCAGGAGTATGCGGACTAGTTGTGATAAAAATTTATCTTGTGACCCCCCCCTCCCCTTCTCAGGTTTTGTGCTAGTACGTTGGATAATATGCAGACCTCGTTTCCATTCAGCTTTAAGCGAACTTAGCCAGCTTTAGGCCCCGCCGTCCTGATCGATAGCCGGGTCCTAGGATTTGGTTCATTTCCCGTCGCCTGTGCGGTACCCCATTAGCGAAACATTTAAATGAGCTGCACACGACAATGATGATGAAAGCGCTATAGCAGCACCAATTTAGGTCGATTTCGAAATTAATAACAAACATATAAAATAATTACGCATCGTTGGCTTGCTTTGAGCAAGGCTTGGTTTACTTGCACGAGAGCAGATTAATTTGCAAGCGCGCGGTTTTGGTGTTTTTGTTTCTTGATGTCGGCACAACCCGGTGATAAATCCATCTTCCCGCCAAGAGGCAGACGCCCTCACGCTGGCACCTTGGACCGAGAATGTCCGCTCCCACGCCTTCGCCGAAGGACGCCGCCATGCGAATGCAACACGTACCAGCACAAGCAAGAAAAATGCAAAAATTTACGTTCTGTTTCGGACCTGCAGATTATGTTTGCAGCTGCGCGCGTCGAGAGACGCGGCGATGTGGGTCTCACCGGGAGGGAGGGGAAAGGAGGCCGCTTTTAGGAAGCGTCTACTTTGTCCACTTTTTACTTTCATCGCAACCTCGAGATACTTCGTGTCATTGGACAAAGAACGCGCTCCCCGTTTCTGTTTTCGCGGGGCTGCTTTGACGTTTGAGTGGTACTCGAGTGTTACGCACGCTGCACACGAGAAGCGAACAAGAATGTCCCGTCCTAGCTCGTCTGCTAACGGAAGGTTTGCAGAGCGGCTTTCAAACTATCGAAGAAACGACCCTCTCCCCCCAGCCCCCCTACCCTCCCGCCCCCCCCCCCTGCCCCGCCCCTGTTCCGACGCTGTTGAATTTGTAGATAGCGAAGGGAGGTTACGTTTGAAGTGATACGGACCTGTCAAATACGTGGACTGTTTCCGAGGCACGGGCGACCGACTATTTCTCTCCGAGGCACTTTACATCGTTTCAGCTTAACGACAGACAGCAAAGGACGCCACCGTCCATCCGAGCCAATGCAATGCCTTGTGACTGTCTTGTGAGATTCGGGGACGGGGGTTTGCGACACGCGTGACGTGTAGTCCCGTGAGCTGTTTACAGCGTTGGATTGGATGAGATAGTTCGTAGCGTACGCAGGGGCCCATCGTAAGGTGAAGCGGTGTATTGGATCCCGTTAGCGGAACACTACTTCACACGCGTGTTCGGCAAACATCTGATACGTTGCTGACTGTCTTTAGCTTCCGGTGAAGATAGCGTAATCACGCTGTCATTAGTTTCCCAAACCGGCGAACGGTCCAGGGTTGGGCAGTTTTTGCATACATTTCTATTGCGATAGTATTTAAGAAATATATTTTGTATCTATATTTCTATGCCGTGCTACAATTACTCTATTGTACTTCTGTATTTCCGCGTTGAAATATATTTTCGGGTGTGTTCCGATTATCGCGATACTATTAGGGGCCAGCGTCTCTTGTTATCATTTGCGAGGAATTGTTGCCGTTGGAGCACATGTTATTGATGAACTTGTTTCCCTTTATTTTGCGTAAGAGAGGTGGAGGATGATGTTAAGGCGTTCTTGTTATGCGAACGAAGGTGCGCCTGCGTCGTTTGTATCTGACCATACCTGATCTCTTTCTCTACTCTGCAAATGAAGAAAAACTGTTTTTCCTGACTCCAGGTAGTCGACTATTCTTGTATTGTAGGCTGCCGGAGTACCCTGACAACAGATTAGAAACTAGGGGTTCATTCCAGGGTGACTTAAAGGGTCTCCGAGAGAAAAAGGCGCCTAGATTGGGCAAAAGAAGGGCAAGGTCTCGAGGTTATTTGGGAGGACAAGAAACAAATCTAGAGGTCCTTGTGATGTGATTCAAACAGATGAAAGCTGGGGAAAAGAAAACGCTCTCCAAGCCTGGAAAAATGTCGTGCTCTAATATTGGAATGCAAAATTAGAGATGTTAATTTTGTGATAAATTTTATTTGATGGAAAACACGTCATCATCAAAATTAAGGCTGCATCTTAAAGGAATACATCAACGAAGTTTGAAATATACCCGTCGTGTTCAGAAATACGCTGAATATGATCCACAATATCCGTAAATGACAATCGCACGTTTGTAGTTTGAGCCTGATGCTGTATTTTTCGTTATAAACGGCCCACTCTGGTAAGCCCTCAGAGAGCAGCCAGCGGAGAGCACGTGTTTTCCGGCGCAATCGTGACGTAGATTCGTCTCGGGACGAGCAAAGCTCCCGGAGCGGCTGACGTCGACAGGATGTCGTAGTTGTTCCAGCCACCGAAGCGGCCGAAGCACGCCACCGATCGAGCCACCGCAACTAACCGTAAAGCTGCTTTTGTACGAACTTTGAGTGACGGGTTCATCTTCTATAATCTTGTAGAGAAACAATAGCGACGTCTGGGACACACAAAAGAGGGTCCCGGTGAGAGGGGTGTTCTTTCTTCCTCTCTTTTCTTGTGGTGACCGGAGAGCTGGCGGGATGAGCGTCAGGGTCAAGGCATGTATAGTTCTAGGCGAGACAGGCATCTGAACTACCTGCCAAGGTTCCTAGACGGGCATTACAAAGGAAGCTTAAGCGACATCCACCAGGTGAACTTTGCTAATCGTTAAATTCGTCTTTAAATTTTGTTATCGTGTCTTTTTCAACAATAGATTGCTGTGTCCAATGTGATACGGTTCCCTGGAACACGTGTATACCAAGAAATAAGTGCCTAAGTTTCGTTGTAGTATCCCTTTAAGGCCCGTTCACGCATTTGCGACGGATTATGACCGGAGAGGCTAAAAACCGGTTTTAAGCCTTTCGTGATCAGCTTACATCTTGCTCCGCAGCAGCGCAGCCGGTCGTAAGCCATTTCGTGAAGCCAAATTATGTGCCATAGACACTTTTCAAATTCAGCCTGGCAACTTTGATCACTGTCATCATCTCAATGTACGCGAATCTAATCTGTGCCGTGGTAATGGCGGCTTACTTGTGGCTTATGAGGCAAGAAGTTGGAGGTTCTACCAAGCGGAGGATATCTATGAGGCCTGTATGTTTGACACGTCAGTGCAACATGACGCATGAAGTAGATACAACGGCTACGTAGCATTTATCTCTGAGAACGGTGCAATCAATATCTTAGCACAAGTTTGGCTCTAAAGCCTGCTGAGGCTGAAAATATAATCAAGGCGTTTATAGGGTCACCGCTTCGTACTATGCCAGTTCTTATGTTCGCAATATCGAAACTGAAAGAAATCAAGAAAGAATTATTGAGGTAATCGAACAACGAACTCTCATCTTCCGTTGACGCGGAAAAGTGACAGTGCTCGATTATATAGTTTTATGACCTCTATCCTTGACCTTTAGAGATCAAATGATCTTAATATCTAATACATCCAGATCTTTCGTTTACCAAGGTATTCAGTTATATAAAATCGCTGAAAAATCCTGTTCATAATATTAATTATCTTCAAGATTTCTGCTGCCATCAAATGTTTATGAGAGCTTTTCGATAGCCCGATGTGTTTGTATATCGATTATTTCTCCAAATGCAAACTAATTGACAAATAAAACACTCCTATCTTTCTTCAGCAGAGCAGGTGGAAAGCACCTCATTCTAAATTGTACGTTGAATTTCTTGCTTAATATTTTTATTGTTGTAGATGAGATATCCTGAACGATATCGAGAAACATTGTTTTATTTACCCTCTGTAACATCCTCTGCAACATGTATATAGGAGGATAGTCATTAGTTGAACAAAATATAACACCACTTTGCACCAAAAAGAATCGGCGAATACTAAGAACCGTAATGCGTATAACAGCCTCGTCGCACTAGAGCGACAAACACCGATTTTTGTCCGACGACACCACAAAGTTCCGTGTCGCCGATACTATCCCACTGCAACGGCCAACATTCGCGACAATCGCCGACAAGCACCGACAAACGATCGACGACGAACAAGTCCTTGTCTGTCGTTGGACTTGAAGCGCAGCCTGGCGATCCCACCGAGGAACACTCTCCTCGGAGATAAACTTATCCTCCTCGCCTTCTGTTGCCTCCTTTCCCACCCTTCTACCCTTCCTCCCGTTCCCCGTGGCTCGCTCCGCCGTCTCGACCTTCAGAGAAGCCCTTGGCGCACTCCTCGTTCCCGCAGTTCCGGTCCGTCGATTGCGCGTAGTGGTCGCGGGCGCGGCTTTTCTGCTGGCGCCGGGCAGTCGTGTTGCGAAATGGAATTTGCTGTGGCTGGTCTTGCCTCGCCAAAACTTGCTGCGCGGAGGTGGCCTTAGGCAAAAAAGAGCGTAATTGCGTGTATGCTCATGATGCTCTAGCAATATATAAGGCAGGGAGTGTAATAGAATAATACAAAAGTAGAGTAGTTGTATATGGCACGCGGGAGTCGTTCCATGATCCAAGTACACTAGCCGAGTATGTTTAGGTCATATAACTACTAGCCTACACCGAGTACGCTCTAAGCAACCGCTGACACTTCAAGTATAATTTAGGCGCGCCATTAGTATTGTTTAGGATTATAGAAGTAGCGCTCCCGGTAAACAAGTTAAGTTCCGCACAAGACTGTCGTTCCACTAATTTTGACCTAAGTCCTGGGAAATGTTTAGCGGATCAAACGGGTTTAAGTGGAACGCTTGTTTTTTCTATCTATAATTGATTTTTTTTTGTTAGATGGAACGCGTGCACTTTAAAGCAGGCTGATCACCCGTTCCGCCTAAATTTGTGCCAGTTACTAAAAACGTTTTCCGCTTAAACTCTTCGCAATATTGTTGTTGTTTTTTTTAAAATTAATTTGCGACTTTGTTCCATTTATCTGGTGAGTTGCAGAGAAACACGCCAGAAAAGAAGGAAAGCGTTCGTTTTCAAAATCTGCCACTTTCTTAAAGACTTGGACTCATGTACGAGTCTCTCAATCCTCTGTCTAACTTGATAAATCTTGAGCTTTCACTTTAAGTGCGAAGAGATATGCTCGTGCGCGCGCAGACACACACATACACGCACTCCCGTACGCACGTGTGCACACGCGCAAACGCACGCACGGACGAAGACGCAAACTCACGCACAAGCACGGACGAACGCACAAACAAGCACGCGGACGCATCCACACGCGAATGTGAACACGGACGCATAAACGTACACACGAACGGAAGCGAATGCGACGAACGAGCTTAACGTTGATTAAGACAGTTTCGGTTTTACACTGAAAAGGAAAACCTAAAGTTTAGATAAAAAGGAAGATACACTAAATGTTTGTTAATTTATTAGCAACAGTATAGCGGCATTTTATTAGTAATATAATATTAATTTGCTTAGTTTCGTTTTCAAACCAAACAAAAAAGAGCCTTTTGAAGATTGCGGAAGACCATCGCTATAGTAGTCAGCGTCCGTTTGGCGTTGGCTGTCG
>JAZHYW010042706.1:0-10022 GCA_037355805.1 Ixodes ricinus | reverse complement strand
GTGAATTTTAGGAATGCAATCAGGTTTGAATACGTTTATTAGAGCTTAGAACTTAATCGAATTATAAGAGATTCAGATTTTTTAAAATACTTTTTACACAGGTACTTAGAAATATCTGAATGAAAAACGATTAGAAAAATTCCCATGACTCAATTCCCAAAGAAAAAACTTCAGGGAATGGCGATTTTACACTTTTTCTGCGAATGTTATGTACGCAAAAAATGTAAAATAGAGTCAAAAAGAGGCATGTTCATTATTTTAGAAAATCATAAACTGCGCACAAATCTTAATCTTGAACACTATACAATTAGCATCACTGCACACCTGCTTAGTTAATAAATTACAACGTAAAATGATACCAAAGTTGTTACTGCGCACAAAATTACATTAGGAAAACACCTTTACACCTTCGGTAGATCTAAAAAAAGAAACAAAAAGTACGAACAGAGAAAGAAGGATTTTGAAAAGTTTGTGTTAGCCTAGTATAAACATTTATAGCGTTTTAAATTGCGATAAATATCTAGAGAAATGTTTCCTGTACCCAAACATAAAACAGAAACATAAAGTACATGCCTTTTTGTTTTTCTTTTGATATTTTTAGTTTTGCATCTTTCCTTAATTACACATCAATCGAAGTCAGAACTGCACCTTACAATATTTCTAATGCAAAAAATTACATACGGAATTTGAAAAAAATAGTATGACTCTTTCAATAAAGCGTAGAAAGCACTTGAAAAAAAAATTGATGGTATACCCTTCCCTAATGGCGAGGTATCTAAATTGAGGTGCACAGTGGCTACCGTTAATGATACTCTGTCCTCAATAAAACGTTCTTAGAAATAGCTTGTAACTCTTTATGAGGGAAATGGTATAGGCTGGACCTTTCGTGTTTTATTCACACATCTAAGCCTTAGGTAGCCATTTAGCTGCCATTCGTAGTTTCTAAAATATTGTGTCTAAAAAAAATCTTGCCATATGCGTTTGACAGATCAGGTATAACATGAACAATAGGGCCATTGAGGGCCATCTGCAGATTTATATCTTTTTCGATCAGTCCCTATCTCTCCTCAGACGTAGCTATTAATATATTAAAAAAAAGAACCCTCAATTTTTTTTTTTTGTTTTTTGGTACTTTCTAGTGATTTGAACCCTTCGTGCGCGTTTTGACTATGTCGGTGCCGCTCTCCGCGATTGCTGACGAATCAGTGTTGTTGCTCTTGTTACCATGGCAACCTCCACTCGTTTTGTCGGAGATGTTGTTTCTCGGCAATCATATCGGTTAGGTATATGTAGTGCCGGCGAGAACCCCAACCGGACAAATACGGGTCGCGGGTAAGGCAAAGATGTAGGTTGACTACTTTGTCCCCGCATAAGCGGTAACCTTTGACTACGCGTATAGACCAGCCTTGTATACGTTACTTGAAAAAAGAAAAAAAAGTAATCGATCACTAAGAATGTAACCACTACTTTAGGGATTACTTCTGATCTTCAAAACGACATATAGTTCTGATCGGTTTCAAAACGGTTTTTTTACTGCCCGTGACTAGATTACAATCACCGACCTATAGGCTATAAATGATATACATCTTCTGAATCTAGCGATTTGTGATAAGCCATTCTCCTGTCGAAGACTTGGTTCGAGGACTCCTCGGTAGGCAATTTGTACAAAGTGCACCATTGGGAAGGGAACGAAACAATAGTAAATTGTTAGGAGTAATTTCGGTACTTCCCAAGGTGACGAAATTATTCTCGCGAATGTTTCCTACATAGTACGTATCAACTCAAGAAGAGCCGGAGACGGGGCCCTTCCCTCTTTCCCCATTAGCGCGGCAAACGCTGTACTCCACTTTCCTCCTCTCCAGCATTCGCTCTGCAAATTCGGAAAGAGGAAGGACTCCGTCTCCTGCTGTTCTTGAGTTGCAATGGACTATAACAAAATACGCTCGGAATAATTGCAACATCGCTTTAAAAAAGTAATCGATTACAAATAATTTGAACACTTTTAAGGCCACGGTCCCACTGAATGTGGCAGTTTAGGTACTTTTTGGCAGGTCATTACTCATCTCCTTTTAAATACTGTTTTATGGGATTGATGTCATTCGAAAGGCAATGCAATCCTCTTTCATTTGATATTATGTATGTGTTGGTTTATACTGTTCATGCGCATTTGTAGCGTTGCGAATATGATGGCGCGGACCCTCACTTGCTCCGCTAGTTCATGTTTTATGAACGATTCATTAAAGATAACACGGTTCCAATAGAGCAGTTTTGTTAAGATGATGTCGGAGCAGAATGTAACGATACACTTTTTTGGTATTTGCACTACTTTGTTTTTTCATCTCTCCAAATATTGCCCTAAAATTGACATTTTTCAGCACAAATATGTTTTTAATGACAAGCGCTAGGGCAATGAAATTAGCTACAGATGTAGTGCTTATAATTAGTAATATGCAGAAAAAAATTTAATGTTGTGTAAAAGTTTTTTGTTTAGATATTCTATATCAAACGTAGCACTTTTTTGTGATTCGAGTCATGGTACTTCAAATGCCGCTGAGTAAATAATTAAACTATGGTAAAATCTTTTATAACATTTAGAACTACAATAGTTGCCCAAAAGGTGGACGGTGGCTTTTTTTCATTTTCAAAGTCATAACGCGTCGGAGCCCTTCAAACTTACCTGTTTTTGACGCACATCTTTTTTGGACATCAAACAGATTTATTGGCATCTAATAACATTTATTGTATGGAATAGATATACATTGCGATGTATTAGATTTTCCCAATGATCTTGCTTTGGTTTCTTGATAGTTGTAGAGACTTAGCTAATTTTAAAAACAATTAAAAACTGTTTGGGTGTTTTGTTGCGCTACCTGGCGGATGGCAGACAAAACTGCTGATTTCTAAGTTCAAAACAATTTTCGAGGGCGGCGTTGGCGTCTGTATCATCATCAATCTCCGTGTCGTTTTACCTTCACATTTAGAAAATATATTTGAAGATTTACTATCGATAAATGAACGGTTTAAGTACTGGGTCAGGTTAATAAATCTAAGACAAATAATTACACAAGCGTAGCGTGATATAAAGTGTTCATTATTCGATATAATTGAAATCAATAAACGATAAAGACGAAGAGGAAAGAATACACCCGAGTTCACTTCATGCCTAGAGTCACTAAATGAGCTGCGCTTAAAGTATCGGCACTCCGTTCCCCAAAATTGTTTTGGGCGCCGCCATTTTGGGTCTTGTGCAGAACAAACGCAACTGCCGATCGTCATGATCCAAAGTGCGACTTCCTCTGCATTAGATGCGGTGCTAGGAAGCTGATGCAATATTGCTATGCTCTGTCGCGGGTTGTTTAAACATTCGTGGAGGACGGAAAAGCGTTTCCTGTGATTTTAGATAAAGCTTCAGATAACTGGCAACCATGATTTTAAGCCACAATATGGCCAAGTGTCGTTACTCTGAAGCGTAGCTAATTTACTGGCACTAGCGGGAACAATGAGGAAGAGGCAGGTGTCAAAAGGTAGTGGCTTGTGGAATCCACAGGGCTCACGTCATGGCCCCTCCAGGTATTACAAGCTTCTTGAACAAGGGCATGAATAGTGTCATTAAATAAGCTACGCTTCAGAGTAGCGACACTTGGCCATATATGGCTTAAAATCATGGTTGCCAGTTATTTGAAGCATGTATCTGAAATCACAGAAACGCTTTTCCGTCCTCCACTTTAAACAGTTTGCGACAAAGCAAAGCAATATTACATGAGCTTCCTAACACCGAATCTAATGCTGAGGAAGTCGCAATTTTGAATCATGACGATCGGCAGTTGCGCCTGCTCTGCACAAGCACCAAAATGGCGGCGCCCACAACACTGTCGGGGAAGAGAGTGCCGATACTCTAAGCGCAGCTCATTTATTTCCCCTACTTCTCGCGAACCTCCTTTCCCCTGACTGAAACTGAAACTAAATATGAATAATACACCATTATTATAGCTTATTTAGTTTTAACCACCTACACATAATGAGAGGAGGAAGCGGCCGGGTAGGAGAAACGCGGGTTTTATGTGCGACTGTTCTAATCAACGTTAGTTCTAACCGTCTCAAAAGAGAGAACGCGCGAGCTTGCGCTGGTTAAAAAAAGACGGTCCAAAGAAAAGAGGCGGCGCGCTGTGTTCTTTGTGATTGTGCGTCTAATTGCAAATTGTTGTGTGTATGTTTATACAGCCGGAAGTTAGTCTGCCTTAGTGGGCGTCTGGTGTCTCAGGTGTAGATGAGCAATTTAGCCAGTGCGGTACAACCGCAAACCTGGGGTCTTTAACGTGCACCACGCAGTAGTGATACACGACCGCACGCCGGTATGATGCTCTTCCAGATCGAAACGGGCAGGGGCGGGGTGGGTTCTGCAGCACGAGCTTTCGCTCCACGTGCTCCGAGCTGGTGTGCGCTAGACATGCACTCGGCCACCGATCGCCCCCCCCCCCCCCTTATATAAGTATTTGAAGATCGATGCTGGACGTCGATCGTCTCGAGGTAATGTAACGTAATAACATTATTTAAATAATAAACATGTTGAAGGATTGAACGACTCAGTTTTTCAATTCTTGGATTGTAATATGGTGGTAGCCTATTGTACTTACTGTTGATGAAGAGCAATACATAGGTTGCACTGACGTAATTTGGTCCTCCTTCCTGGTGGCCGAACTTCCTCGAGCGTAGCCTTTACTGTGCATATTCTACGAGCAGTACACGAGCGTCGCGAGCGAGCGAAAACGAGTGAGCACAGCTTCATTATACTTCGTTTCACTTTATCTGCGAGCGAAGCCAAAGCTAGAAGCGCGAGACCAGCGCTTTGTGCGTTTCTCCCCAGCTTGCGCGCTCGAGCAAAGCCTGAACGCACGGAGCTTCTCGTGCTCGCGCTTCCAGCTTTGCCTTCGCTCGCACATAAGGTGAAACGAAGTATAACAGCAGGTTTTGGCCACCAGAAAGGAGGAAGGATATGACGTCACGTGCAATCCATGTATATGAGGTGACGAGGTAATGATTAAATGATGAGGCTCTATAAGGACGACGATATTTGTGGGTGTCGAACCACAACGTACAGTGTCAGACTTGTTTCAAGTATCGTGTACCCAAAGACCTTTCTTCACCCGCAACAGAATATGGTAGAATCAATGAGGATGCTGCTTTACAACTGTACGGGGAACAGGAAAACTGCAATGTGCAGAAGTGCGGCTTATTCGTTAATATGAAGGACGGATTTCTAGCAGCATTCCCTGATTGACTACTTGGAACAAATGGCCTCGTTGACGTAAAGTGTCCCCGTTCCAAAAGATTCTTGAAGCCTACTGAAACCGCAAAGGAGTATGAGCCGAAAAATAAGAAAAAGGAGCCTGGTGTGAAAAGTCCAAATCACCACCATAGCCTCTACTACCAAATACAAGGGCAGTTACACAATACACAAAGAGAGTTTTGTGATTTCGTTATATTTACACTCAAGGGCATTGATATTCAACATATTCAGAGGGATGACACCTTCTTGTCAACCAACATAGAGCCTTTTCTACTCAAGTTTTACATGGAAGGCCCGACTTTCGCTGAGCTTCCTCACGCGAGTTGTCCGACCGAATAATCTGCCATTACTCCCGATCTGGGAATCTCTCGATCTTCCTTCATGGCCATAGTATCATGAGATCGAGGGGTGTGGCTCTTCGTCCGCCGAACATTCCTTCGGCAGGTGTTTTTACCGTGTAAGATGAGACCGTCGCGTGCTGCTGGGACAAGAACCTGGCGATTCTTCACTGAACTGCTTCTTCCGTAAGCTTCAAGAGGGCTTTCTTCGTTTCGCACACCATCTGTTCTGCTTGCCCGTTAGTTGCAGGATGGTATGGTGCACTAATGTGATTCCTGATGCTGTTTTTTTTTGTTTTTTTTTTGGAGGGGGGACTTGTTTATTTTTTTGAAGCAAGATTTGGCGCGTTGCCTGAGAAAAGTATTTTCGGTAGGGCAAAAGTAGGGAAAAGAGAGCGTAGAACGTCAATGACGCGTTTGTACTTCGTGGCAGGCATCGTGTAAACGTCCAACCACTTAGAGTACGCATCGACCATGACTCCGCAGATGCGGATACGTTTCGCCACCCACAGACTGAATAGTGGATCGTTTTCAGTTACAGTTCATGATGGCGCTGGACTCGATGAAGCCTTCGACTCTTTCCACAAAGTTAGCCCAGGTGCCAGCACTTTTGTCGAAAGCGGTAAGTGTTCGAAACGTCGACAACGTCGGTAGCCACGTGCTGTGCTTGACACTGGACGCTTACCATTTGCTGAAAAGAAACTTGCTTGTTCGTCTGCCACGAGTCGTCCGATATCAGGTCATCACCGCTACTCCATCTCCCGACAAAACAGGTCGTCATTGTCCGCATGTCCATAGTTAGCAATCACGTGAACTTATAAATTCCCGAACGCTCGTAACTTGCCGTCGCTAAACGCCGTTCATTCATAGCGTCTCCATTGCAAATAAACGTGTTCCTATTTCTTCTGATGGTTTTCATCATATTCCTCCTAAGCTGTACTTATAACATTATGTGTGTCGGTACTTCCGAAAATATTGCAACGGCGTTTGTTTTCTGGGAACTCTAATGTAACAACCTTTACAACATCTTCCGGATCCCGTAAAACACAATATTTCGTGACGTTATTTTAGTCGTCATTAAAGGGGTCATGAAACGATTTTCCGTACTTCTTCCTCCTTAGCTTTAATCACTCAACTCAAATGCAAATTGCTTGAATCACGATGGTCGTGACATTCCTTTCAGCACCGGTGCGATGACTCTAGCTTCACCGTGCTGTTATACACACGCGCAGAACTTGTCACTCTCCAGTGACGACAAGTTCATCCGGAGCACTCATTGGCCACGAACGCGAATCCAAATATTCGTCGACGGATTGATCGTTGAGGACAGCGTACAGCGCCCGAGTGACGCAGTTCTCGTGTCCAATGCGTGAGCTGGGCTCTACTGACGTCAGTTTGGCGCCATTGACGCGCCTTTGGAACCGCGGATGTATCATAGTGAAAAGGCGGAGAGCTTTCGAAGGCAAGAAGGTACAAAATAGTCCGCTATATTTTCAAATGTTCGTACCGAAAAGCTGGCTTTTGACTTTCTAGCCTCTTTCTTTTGGCCAACTAAACGATATGCGATTATACTTCGTTTCAGCTTCCGTCCGAGCGCAGCCAAAGGCTGAGGGACAGTTCGCAACTTCGCGAAGAGCATTCCTACGCACCACAAAGTAGTCCGCAAAAGTATTTTGTTTTTAAATAACTGTTTTGTGCGTAAACATTGCACAATATTCCAGATGTGTACTGCTGAGAATGATTTGCAACTAAAGGAATTAAATATCTGAAGTTTATGTTTTTATTAATATATGTAAATGCATGTGGTTTGGTGAAAACACGTACATCCGCTGGCAACACGGCTGCAGCGCTCGGTTTTTCTGTGTGATTTCGTTCCCAGTAATGGCCGAATCATGTGCTTTGCTGCTTTCCTCACCGAGTCGCTTCAAAACGTCCTTTCGCAAAGGCACGTTTGGGCGTCAGGCGCGAGAGGTCGTGATGAATGTCTACTTTCAAAGTTCGGCAGGAGACTCCGGCCGCGTCGTACCGCGAATGCGTTGTAAACAAGAAAAGCGTCCGGGCCACTACAATTCACTGATACGCGGCGAAATCAGGGCACCCTTTACCTGCCGATCACATTGAACGCCGAGAAGCTGGTGGAAAGGACTGCGCCTCGAGCCTGGTATATCCAGATTCCAGACAATACAAGGAAGCATCAACGGCCGGGTCATCGGGCACCTTGCAATGTGTACTTACATCTCGAAACTATGCCGAACAGGTGGAAAGCTCGGACACAGACGCCAGCGGCCAGCCATACGCGTGACTGACATCCCCTGTGACTAAATTTCAGAACGTGAAAGGGCACTTTTTAAACCTGTAGCAGACGATACCGTTGATACACCCGTAGCAGACGAAATACTCGGCGAGCGCGGGCGGCGCGGACGACCAGCGGCGCAGCGGAGTGATACAAAAGTGCAGGCGAGATCGCGTGACCTATTGCCGGCGTGTGATTGGCTCCGGCCACACGTAGCTTTGGCTGCGCTCGGACGGAAGCTGAAACGAAGTATAGTAAAGTCCCAATTAAAAATCATTCATCCCAACCCAAAATTCGTTTCATGCGCGCCCTTTACAAATGGTGAGAGTAAAGTATCGTAAATCGCGAAGCGGTTACTTGACGTCCCGCTTTCACTGGTGTCTTGTAAGATCGAGTCTACTGAGCGTGCATTCCTGCAGAAGAAGTTTTAATGCGAATAGCATTCTTTGGATACTTCACGCACTTTTTCGTCTATGTATCTATCTATCTATCTATCTGGCTATCTAACCTCTTACGCCGCGGGTCGATAAATAAATAAAAAAGACCGGCGCCGGCTGGGATTCGAACCGTTGACCCTTTGATCAGCAGGCAGACGCGCTAACCACAGAGCTATGAAGGCAGTCATTCAACGCACTCTAAACGGTTGTTTATATCTTTACCATAGGACGCGCTTTACAGCGCTGTCACAGCTACCGGTGCGCGCGCGTTCCATGCACGAGGGCTCATTCCGCTCTCGTGAGGCTGAGCACGACCGCTAGCTCACCCTCTCCCGCGCTCGGGGAGAGGGTGATGTAGCAGCCGTGCTCAGCCTCACGAGGCGGAATGAGCCCTCGTGCATGGAACGCGCGCGCACCGGTAGCTGTGACAGCGCTGTAAAGCGCGTCCTATAGTAAAGATATAAACAACCGTTTAGAGTACCGTTAGTTGAGACTAGCTGAGACGCCAGAAAGTCTGGTCGGTACCATTTTGAGTGTTTGTGCGTATGGCGCGTGCTTTGCTCGCCTTCCTAAGTGACACAAACGCACGTGCTGGGCTGCGGAGATCGTGCGCAGGGCTGTGAAAGTGTCAACAAATTTAGAATCGCCTCAAGAGTGGGCTGGCGTATCTAGAGTGTGCCGGCCACCTGACGAACGCGCATAACTCCGCACCGTTTGATGCTATTCGCATTAACGTAGATAATCATTCCCAAAGGATGGGTTCTGCTGATTTTTATTGATAGAATATGGACACGTCAATCAACATTTTGATTCCTTCTTGGTAAGATTTATTGCGAAAGCCCGTTACAACCGCACGAACCATATCTCCCTATAGACCTTTCCAAAAAAGAGCGTGTGGCCGGTGCCATTTTGAGTGTTCGTGCGTATGGCGCGTGCTTTGCTCGCTTTCCGAAGCGACGAACACGCACGTGCTGGGCTGTGAAGATCGCACGCTGGACTGTGATTTTGTAAACATTGGAAAGGTCTATATCAGAGAAAAAGGGTATACAAAGCGTGACATTCTCGCATACATGCCGTTTGCTGTGCCACGCTATTAGCAGGCCAGCTGAGCACAGCTGGCAGCAGCGCGAGCAAGGCCACGAGGGGAAAGTGATGGTGCTCGAGCCATCCGCACCGTGAGCCCATGTTTCCAGACCACCCCACGGGTGCGAGTCGCCATCTATTGGTTGAACTAACGCCTTGTTCAAGATGGCTGCCGTCGGGACCACAGCCTTAATAAGTATATATCGTGCGATCTATCGGATAGACCATTCCAACAAGTGCCTTGAGCACGCGTTACGCGCATGCGCAGAAATGTGCTCAGCGTGTGCAGAAGCATAGTTCTGTGAACCTCAGGCTCTGCGCACGCGTTCACTGGCCAGTGACTCGGCATGTTTCGCTCGGGTGATAAACACTGGAAAAAGCGTAGTACATCCACTGAGAAAAAACAACAACAACAACAAAAAGATCAGTAATGCACAAAATATTTACGCGGCATTTCCTCGCTTTCGTGTGCGTAGTCATGAAATTATAGCGATCATACTAAACGCGATGGACAACTTATTGCTGCTGACAACTTGTTAAACGATAATAAACGATAACAAGTCTGAAGAAAAAAATCGCTAAGC